>CM074491.1:8222679-8385352 GCA_037389245.1 Oryzias sinensis
GCTCCGTACCACACGGTGATGCAGCTGGTCAGGATGCTCTCGATGGCGCCCCTGTAAAAGGCCTGCATGATGGGGGGAGGAGCTCTGGCCCTCTTCAGTTTGCAGAGGAAGTACAGGCGTTGTTGGGATTTTTTGGCCAGTGATGCAGTGTTGTGGTTCCAAGACAGGTCGTCGGAGATGTGCACCCCCAGGAACTTGGTGCAGCTCACCCTTTCCACAGCAGCACCACTGACGATCAGTGGGGCGTGCTGGGTGGGAGTTCTCCGGAAGTCCTCAACCATCTCCTTTGTCTTCTCCACAGTCAGGTGGAGATTGTTGTCTTTGCACCACAGAGCCAGCCTGTTCACCTCACTCCTGTAGGTGGTCTCATCGTTGTTGTTGATGAGACCCACCACTGTTGTGTCATCCGCAAACTTGATGAAGAGGTTGGAGCTTGATGTTGGGGTGCAGTCGTGAGTCAGCAGAGTGAAGAGAAGGGGGCTCAGCACACAGCCTTGGGGGACCCCTGTGTTCATTGTGATGGTGCTGGAGGTGTTGTTGCCGACACGAACTGCCTGTGGTCTCCCTGTCAGAAAGTCCAGCAGCCAGTTACACAGGGAGGTGTTGAGTCCATTTATATATATATATATATATTGATATTGATGGTAAATCATTGAAGTTGCTGTCAAGTTTTCTTTCTGAGCAATCGAAGAAATCATAGTCATAGTCAAAGTCATATCACTTTTTGACAGGAAAAAACAAGACAAACGTCTTGTTTTGTTGGACACAATTGTAGCAAAAAATGCAAAAATAAATCTATTGTTCTGATTCTACAGGGATCCATTTCATCAGATCCATTTTTTGTTTGTTTGGCCAGCACAAGGCCAGCTCAGTGGCTTTGTGGTCAGAGTAGTGTCGCCCTGTGACTTGTAGGTCTTGGGTTCAAACCCAGTCTGAGTCATACCAAAGAATACCTAATGCCTCCCTGCTTGACACTCAGCATTAAGGGGCCACCAAATGGTACCCCACCATAGCTGAGTCTGCAGCTCACCGCTCCCCAAGGGGATGGGTCAAATACAGGGGACCAATTTCGCACACCTAAGTGTGTGACAGATAGTGGGATTTTACCTGAACTTGATGCATCAGGTATTCAGGATTAAAGGAGTCTTTTTTTGGCAGGATGTATCCATCCATGTTTTCTGTTTCCTCTTAAAAGTTTTCAAATTTTGGAGCAGATTCATACTTTAAATGGAACAAACTCTCAGCACACCAGATGTTTTACTTTAGATTCATTCAGCGTTCATTTAATGAAAGAAAATCACTAAATCACTTTCTCCTTTCCATACATGTGTGACGTCACAAAGCCTCTCAAAAAAACACCCAAACTACTGAATTCTTCTGGTGCGGCATGTGTATCAAGGTGTTGAATAAAGAAAAGCAAAACTGCTGCATTTCAAGAAAAAAGGTCAACAGGAAGTTCTTGAATTGAGATAGCAGCTGTCCAATGCTTCTCAGAGAGCATGTCATGCTTTTACAGCAACCTGCCTGCAGGTCAGCTGTTCACACTGACCACACATGAAACCCAGCGCCATTCTTTCCCATGAACATTTTCTCCATAAGTGCACAGGTGGTTTTGTTACTTGGAGTTCAAGTCACTCTGAGACACTCTGCAGCACTCAGGCTGATTTGTTTGCCCTTCATGTTGTCACGGAGGTGGAAGCATCACAAAAAGCCCCAGCCATCCCCAACACCAAAGCTCAAAACTCTGCTGCTCCGCTGAAGCAAAACTACCAAATACAAGTGGAAACAAATGTCTGTTGACCTGATAAAGAAAACAAATCTTTAAAGACATTTGTAGAAAAGCTCTTAAAATATATATTTTTCTTTCAAGCTATTGGACTGTAGGACATGGGTATTTAAATGTGTGTGTTTTCTCACTAATCATGCAATCATCTACTTGTTCTCAATAATAAGTGTAGTCATCTTGTTTGCAGAAACAACATGCCGGACTGTCAAGCTCAGGAAGAAGCTGAAGAAGAAGGAGCAGAGAAGCGTATGCCTGCGGTGCAGCTGGTTCTCTGCTTCAGAGCCTGCTGACCTCGGGGATCAGCCTCAGCTCGATAGGTCTGTGGCAAACACCGGACTGACTGCTCCACCTCAATCTACTTTCTAAACTCTCCATCCCATCATCCATCCATCCATCCATCCCATCCATCCATCCATCCATCCATCCATCAACGGTGTCGTTGTGAAAGGAAGAACTTATTCTTAGCCTCTATTATTCAACCAAGACTAAAACATTGTTTTTCTATCTATCTGTCAGGAGGATTCTTGAAGCATTTCAGACTGTACAAAAAACTGAATCTGTGCATCTCATACCCATTCATCGATATTTGATTTCAAATATCTCTTCCTGCGTCTTCTCTTTTGGAAAATTATTTGGGCCTAAATATCTTGGAACTTCAAACTTTCTGAATATGTTGTGACTGCTCAACTGTGACACATTGTGATTTTCTGCTCTGTACTCTTTAAACAAATCTGTCTCCTGCCTGTACTAGAATAAAAATATATCTGATGAGAACATGAAACATTTTCTTTACATTTCTAAAGCTTCGTCTGGACTCACAGACGTTTATTTTTTTGTAATCATAAACAGCATTTGCATTTAAAAATGGAGGAAGTGAAGAAATGTCAAATGTAAAAAGTTTTATATAATCTTTTTAGCTTCTGTATCTTATTGGAAACTTTCAGTGTTGACATTGTAATAGAATTTGTAATTTTAGTTCAATTAAAAACTATTGGCACTTTCCTAGGAGTCTGGCCTGCAGACAGAATGGTTCCCTTTCAGTCCGGTCAATAAAACACAAATAAATACATAAAGATTTTTAATTTAGTTCATTTTTATTCCTGTGCAAAAAAAATTACTTGTTTAAAAATCACATTCAGATTGTAGTATTTGAGAAAGACATTTTATTTTGGTTTGTTAAACACATAAGCGTAAAACATCAACATAAACCTTGACACTGAACAATGTCAACTTAAACTTTGAACAACGCAAACTTTGAACAAATCAACTGAAAAGGTGTTGGGTGAAGCAGGGAGAAAAACTGTTTCCCCGACTCTGATTACAAACATCACATCTACCTACAAATTGATAGAACCTTGAAAAAAGAAGAGGAAAAAGAAAACAAAAACACTTCTCAAAAATTACCTCAGAGTCTCTCAGTGAGTATTTTTGATGTATTTTTAAATTTATACACTTTCTTAAACTGATATATGGGTTGCATTCTTCTGATTGTCAGATAATAAATTCCCTCATGTTGACCCCTGAACAAAAAATCCTATTCCTTTAGAGACTTTTTGTGTGTAATGTTGTGAACCATACTTCTCTGTCCCTACTTGAGAGCAGATCACGCCAAAAGAAAAAGTATCAAGTTTTATTCTAAAAAAGTTCAGTCACTGATCGAAATGTATAAATTTATATTAATAAAATAGCCTAGTCTAGTACTCGGTATACTGTACATAGGTTTAAAATGTACATTTATATGCGACCAATGGTCTCATTACATCATCGTACATGTTGATAATAGTCCTGCAGCATCATGCATGTCAACATGTACTATTAGTAATGAAGCCCCTGCAGCATTAAAGAAAAAAATGATAATACTTACATGAAATGGTATACCTTCCTCCTTCGTGGACTAATTTATTCGATTTTGCAGCAGTTGAAGCCGCTACAATGAACTGGCATTTTGCAAAAAATGTGTTCACATGCATGCACTGCAGCAGTAACTTCACCTCACCAAGATGGCGGTGCTCTCCTCCCATGAAGAATCACGTGATATCTCCTCTAGCGAGAAATACCTCATTGATCCAAACACAGATTGTGGTCACACAATGAGAACTGGTTTTCTTTCTGTATCCTACATTGGACAAATATGTTGGAGTTAAGAGCGTCAAAAGGATCTTTCAGTTTTGCAGTTGAAATGTTGGCAATATCATATAGTTTACTGGCTAGAACAGAACAGGAGTGGGGATGGTATAATTTGTTCCAGATTTGTTGTCCAGATTTGATATCTCTGAAGTCATACTATTCTGAGAGCTTAGATCAGATATATTATATGAAATTTATGAAGTTTGATCAGGTTGGCAAACTTGAAAGGGAATAAGCATTAGACTGTATGGGTACCAGCACGTAGGGGGTGGAGGAAATGAAATGGCTGACTTCCTGGCAAAAAGGGCATTGGCTTGAGGTATAGAATAGAAATTCCATTAGAGACAGAATATAGGGCAATTATTAGGAAGCGTATTATGGAAGAATGGCAGACACAATGGGAAGAGGAGAGGAAAGAGTCAGAGCATCTATTTAGTATTCAGGACAAAGTAGGGAGAGGTATGAATGTCAGAGTAAACACTAGAGATAGCTGCATAAATATCACTGTTGAGGATGGGGACACACTGGTTTAAATAATACATTGCATCTGATGAGAAACATCCAACTGGTTTTGTGTGAATCTGGGAAAGGGGAAAGTCGGTGGAGCATGTTCTATGTCAGTGTGAACTGTATAGGCAGGAAAAGGCGACAACTGGAAAGTGGGAATACAGGATGGGGTGATGAAGAAATGACTTTAAAAGAAAGCTTTTGGGGAGAGGGGTTTAAATGGTGCAATTATGGGGTTTTGAAAGAACTAGGTTATTGAGGAGAATTTAGTTTTTTTTTAGTTAAATTTGGTTAGGTAATCCTGACTCTGACCCACACTCCAACACAGTAGGTGGCGGTAATGCTCCTCGCGTTGGTGCCTCCGCAATAAAATCACCAAGAAGAAGAAGAAGAAGCCAATGACCCCAGTGGCCCGAATCACGTGATCACACTCCGCAAACCCGGCAGTGTGGCTTCGTCCAGTGGAGTAAAAATCCAGGGGAATTTTGTCATGTTTCAGTCAAGGACATGAAATCCAGCTCACAATTAATGAGGAGATATTGGACAATACCTCCCTTGGTTGTGAGGGAGAGAATGTTCAGGAGACCGAATTTGACAGATATGCGGGGTGTTTAGCCATCATGTTGTTAGCCGAGCGAGCAAGACGAGCTAGGACGCTGTGTAACATGGCGACCGGTGTGTCTTGACGGACGGTGAGGAGCAGATGACCAGAGTGACTTGATGGAGTTGGGGTTGTCGTAATGGAAGTTCCGACGTAATCCTCGATGAGTTCATATCTCCGGCGGGGCACGTATAATGTCCGGAATCGGATGGAGGAGCTAACGCGACGGTGGCCCGGGCGGAGAGTACCGCGGGTTAGCAAGTTCATCAGTTGTAGCAGTGCTGTCGAAATTTGCTGGACAAGCGTTCAGGATGCAATCCAGTTCGTCAAAATCAGATCGACCAGTAAAATCCATTGGTGGTGGGTTTGTGAAGCAGTGAAGCTATCAGAAAGTAGTCAGCAGCCTCAGTATTCCCTTTGACCCTGGATTTTGTGACAAGGATTGATTAGGGTTCTCAACTGAATTTCATTATCTGATGAAGAAGATCCAGATATTTTAAATAATTATTAATTTAAATTTAAAAGAAGTCGAACATTAACTTGTTTATAATCTATAGGATCATTTCCTATGTCGATAACATCACAATGTTACACTCCAGAAAAATTCATATGCAGGTTATTAGATCAATTCCAATACATTTATTAACTAAAATATCCAAATTTTGTTTTTAATTGGGGAGCGGGTGGCCATATTGATCAGAAGTTTACAAACATGTTTATTATAACTCAATTAGATATTTATTCTCCACCTGTACATCAAAAAGTTGCCTTACATGAAAAAAGTCACAGGAATTTTTTTATTATTATCCCTTAATAACCTTATTAGTCTTTTTTTTGTCAGGCGAATGGAGAAAGTATTGAACATGTTGAACATATTTCACAGACATGTTTGGAAAAAATTGTTACTTTATCTACACATAGGATATTTTGTAGATATAGTTTTCTTCTAAACTTGATCTTTTCCTCTTTTCACAATTTACACTTTTTTTTCCGACCTGATGAGCTGCTTGATTCCTGCTGTTTATCCAAGTTTCAAAGCGTTATTCAACACACACACACACACATACACACACACACACACACACATTTAGTGAGACCACAGCCAAAACCAACATAGAACATTTCAAATTCAAATATACCTTTTTCTGGCCGGGGGGCTTGCTTTTTCATTTATCTATTTATTTTTATCTGGTTTTTTTCCAAAAACTTAGAAGTATCTTCACGACTATCTACGACTGCGATCAAAGTCCTTGTGTTTTCCTCAGCAGGGATCCCTATGAGCCCCTGCTAATGTGTAATAGTTGTGGAGTCGTGAAGAAGATGGAATGAGGAAGGAGAGAGAAGTACTTAAGGCAAGTGGAACCTAACTGCATTGCAACTATCTACATTTTAAAGCCTTATGCTCTACTTTTATAACCCTCAGCCATTTAAGTGTTGCTTGTGTTTCACGAACAGGTGGCCCACAGTGATTTAAGGCACTGGCTGCGTTTGTAAATTTCAAAACTTTATTCAACACACACACATTTTATGTTTAGTGAGACCACAGCAAAACCAACATAGAACATTTCAAATTCAAATATCCTTTTTTTAAGCCATACAGACAGCTGGTTGTCATGGCCTAGTGCAGGATAGGTCGAGGAGCTGGAAATACATGAGGTAATTCGGGTAATAGTATCGAATCCAGCCAGACAGCAGTTCATTTTCATTTTTCTTCCAACTTTCTCTTTTTTCCTATTTTTTCCCACAATGACACTTTTTCGGCCGGAGAGCTTGCTTTCTTTATTTTATGTATTTATGCATTTATTTATTTATTTAACACAGACACACACACACACACACAAATCTATATTTACATTCAAACTTAAGAAAAACAAATGTATTCACTGTTTCAAATGGCCCACTTTGGACAGTGATGTCATCAAATCTGGTGGCTGAGGGGTTAATGCTAGGCAGTTGAACGTCATTGGGGTCTTTAGGCGCTGGTTGAGTCCTGTCCACAACCACTGCTTTCCACACATGTCCCAATCTGCACAGACACCTGAGCTCAGCAGTGCACACATAACATGGAGTTTTCAAATTCAAATATACTGAACCATATGGAAAGCTGGTTGCTACCGATGGCCTAGTAACTCAAAGTCGAGGGCGGAAAGAAGAAAGGTAAGTAGTTATGATATATCGTAACGGCCGGGCAACCAGCTAATTTTTCGGTTTTTCTAACATTCTCTTTTTCCTCTTTTCCCACAATTACACTTTTTCACGGCCCGTGTACTTGCTTTTCTTTCATTTTATTATTATTATTTTTAGAAAAATTAAATATTTTCACGACTATAAAGGCGCCGCGTCAAAGTCATACATGTTTTCCTCCAGCAGGGATGCCCTATGAGCCTAGCGCACAATGTGTAGTTGTGGAGTGCGTGAAGAAGATGGAATGAGGAAGGAGAGAGAGGCATTAAAAAGGCCAAGTGGAGATTTAACTGCATTACCCAACTATCTACATTTTAAAGCCTTATGCTCTACTTTATAACCCTCAGCCATTTCAGTGTTGCTTGTGTTTCCTGAAACAGGTAGCCCCTAGCGGTTAAAGCGCGGCTGCAATAATTCTTCTGTTTTATCCAAATTTCAAAACTTATTCAACACAAGCTTTTACATTTTATGTTTAGTGAGATCCCCGACCAATACCAACATAGAACATTTCAAATTCAAATATACTTTTTTTATGCAACGTGTAACCTGGTTGTTTATGGCCTAGCAGGATAGGTCGAGGGGCTGGGGAAATACATGAGGGTGAATTTGGGTAATAGTATCGAATCCAGCGGGCAACCAGTTCATTTTCATTTTCTTCCAACTTTCTCCTTTTTCCTCTTTTTCCGGTATTACTCTTTTCCGGCCGGAGGCTTGCTTTTTTTCTTTGTTTTATGTATTTATTTATTTATTTAACACACACACACAAACACAAAATCTATATTTACATTTCAAACTTAAGAAAAACAATGTATTCACTGTTCAAATGGCCCACTTTTGGACAGTGATGTCATCAAATCTGGTGGCTGAGGTTAATGCTGAGCAGTTGAACGTTGTTGAGGTCTTTGGTGCTGGTTCAAGTCCTGTCACAACCCTGCTTTTCCACACATGTCCCAATCTGCACAGACACCCTGAGCTCAGCAGGTGCACACATAATATAAATTTTCAAGTAAAATATACATTTTTGAGCCATATGGAAAGCTGGTTGTTGTGGCCTAGTGTAGCATAGGTCGAGGGCCGGAAAGAAGAAAGGTAAGTAGTTATAGTATCGTAACCGGCGGGCAACCAGCTAATTTTTCGTTTTTTCTTATAACATTCTCTTTTTTTCTTCTTTTCCACAATTACACTTTTTCTGACCGGGGGCTGGCTTTTTCTTAATTTTATTATTTATTTATTAAACACACACACACACACACACACACAAATCTATATTTACATTCAAACTTAAAGAAAAACAATGTATTCACTGTTTCAGTGGCCCACTTTTGGACAGTGATGTCATCAAATCTGGTGGCTGAGGGTTAATACTGAGCAGTTGAACGTCATTGGGGTCTTTGAGGCGCTGGTTGAGTCCTGTCACAACCACTGCTTTTCCACACACATGTCGTTCCTCCACACAAATCTGAAGTCATCCTGAAACTTTGCTCTAAAGAAGTTTGTTACATTTGTATTTTACAATTCTTATTTGTTCTAAAGATGAGGTTAAAAACACACGTTCACATACATTGATGGTAAATCATTGAAGTTGCTGTCAAGTTTTCTTTCTGAGCAATCAGAGAAATAAATGCTGCAACATTACATGATGGTTATATCACTTTTTGGCGGGAAAAAAAAGATGACAGGTGTCTTGTTTTTATTGGGCACAATTGCAGCAAATAAATTCATAAATTAATCTATTTTCCTGATTTTTACAGGGATCCATTTCATCAGCTTTGAGCTTTTTAACTCTTTCCTGCTAGAAGCCTTTGTTTGTTTGATGCATCAGGTATTCAGGATCAAAGAGTCTTTTTTTGGCAGGATATTATCCATCCATGTTTTCTGTTTCCACTCTTTACGCTGTCATATTTGGAGCAGATTCATACTTTAAATGGAGCAAACTTTCCAGCACACCAGATGTTTTACTTTAGATTCATTCAGCGTTCATTGTGAAAGAAAATCACTAAATCACTTTCTCCTTTCCATACATGTGTGTGACATCACAAAACCTCTCAAAAAACAACCAAACTACTGAATTCTTCAGACTTAAGGACAATAAATTATGTGGTTTATTTGGAAATACTGTGAGTACAATCAAGTTTCTAACTAGATGTCAAGCAGAAGGTTTTTGTTTTGTTTTTGCAAACGTTAAGTTATACCTTGAACTGGATTTTTTTTCAGTCCCAAACTATTTAATTTAGCATTTTATTTCATGTTTCAGCAGCAATGGTCAAGCTGAAACAGAAGACAGCTGGATGTCTTTGTATGCAAGTCAGACCAAAACAGAACAAAGCAGATCTGCTGTCTAAATTAAATGGAAACATAACTCTGTAAACATCTGTAATCTGAAACAGAACACGCTGTAGCTTTCTGGTGCGGCATGTGTATCAAAGGTGTTAGCGAATAAAGAAAGCAAAACTGCCATTTCAAGAAAAAGGTCAACTGAAGTTGTTGAATTGAGATAACGGCTGTCCAATGCTTCTCAGAGAGCATGTCATGCTTTTACAGCAACCTGCTGCAGGTCAGCTGTTCACACTGACCACATGAAACCCAGCGCCCATTCTTTCCATGGTATTTTTTTTCTCCATAAGTGCACAGGTGGTTTTGTTGCTTTGAGTTCAAGTCACTCCTGAGACACTCTGCGGCCTCAGGCTGGTTGTTTGCCCTTCATGTTCTCTCACGAGGAGATGGAAGCATCACAAAAAGCCCCAGCCATCCCCAACACCAAAGCTCAAACTCTGCTGCTCCGCTGAAGCAAAACTACCAAATACAAGTGGAAACAAATGTCTGTTGACCTGATAAAGAAAACAAATCTTTAAGGACATTTATGAGAAAAGCTCTTAAAAATTATATATATTTCCTTTCAAGCTATTGGACTGTAGGACATGGGTATTTAAATCTGTGTGTTTTCTCACTAATCATGCAATCATCACTTGTTCTCAATAATAAGTGTAGTCCTCTTGTTTGCAGAAACAACATGCCGGACTGTCAGAAGCTCAGGAAAAGCTGAAGAAGAAGAGAGGGCAGAGAAGCGTATATGCCTGCCAGGTACGCTTCAGTTCTCTGCTTCAGAGCCTGTGACCTCAGGGATCAGCCTCCCAGCTCGATGGGTCTGTGGCAAACGCCGGACTGACTGCTCACCCCAATCTACTTTCTAAACTCTCCATCCATCCATCCATCCATCCATCCATCCATCCATCCATCCATCCATCCATCCATCCATCCATCCATCCATCCATCCATCCATCAGGCAATGGATTTGTGAAAGGAAGAACTTATCCTTGGTCTCGATTGTCAGCAAGACTAAAACATTTGTTTTTTCTATCTATCTGTCAGGAGGATTCTTGAAAGCATTTCCAGACTGTACAAAAAAACTGAATCTGTGCATCTCATGCCCATTCATCGATGGCTGATTTCAAATATCTCTTCTGCGTCTTCTCTTTTTGGAAGATGTATTTGAACACAAATATCTGGAACTTCAAACTTTCTGGGCGCTTGCGACTGCTCCAACTGTGACACATTGTGATTTTCTCTCCTGCTCTTTAAACAAATCTGTCTCCTGCCTGTACTAGAATAAAAATATATCTGATGAGGATCATTAAACATTTTTCTTTACATTTCTAAAAGCTTCTGGACTCAAGGCGTTTATTTTTTACATGTCCCATAAGCGAGCATTTGCATTTAAAAATGGAGGAAGTGAAGAAATGTCAAATGTTAAAAATTTTATATAATCTTTTTAGCTTCTGTTTCTTATCGGAAACTTTCAGTGTTGACAGTGTAATAGAATTTGTAATTTTAGTTCAATTAAAAACTATTGGCACTTTCCTAGGAGTCTGGCCTGCCAGACAGAATGGTTCCCTTTCAGTCCGGTCAACTTAGAAATAAAACACAAAAAGACATAAAAGATTTTTAATTTAGTTCATTTTTATTCCTGTGCAAAAAAAAGTACTTGTTTAAAATCACATTCAGATTGTAGTATTTGAGAGAAAGACATTTATTTTTGTTTAGTTTAACACACAAACGTAAACATCAACATAAGCATTGAAGCGCGAATAATGTCAACTTAAACTTTGAACAAAATCAACCGAAAAAGGTGTTGGGTGAAGCCGAGGCTTGTTTCCCCGACTCTGATTACAAACATCACATCTACCTACGAATTCATAGAACCTTGAAAAAAGAAGAGGAAAAAGTAAACAAAAACACTTCTCAATATTAGCTCAAGAGTCTCTCAGTCCAAGGTATTTTTGATGTATTTTAAATTTATACACTTTCTTAAACTGATATCTGGAGTTTGCATTCTTCTGATTGTCAGATAATAAATTCCTCATGTTGACCGCCTGAACAAAAATCCTGTCCTTTAGAGAGACTTTGTGTATAATGTTGTGAACCATACTTCTCTGTCTACTTGAGCAGATCACATTTAAAGAAAAATATCAGAAGTTTTTATTCTAAAAAAAGAATTCAGTCACTGAGTCAGGAAATAATATAAATTTATATTAATAAAATCTTCAATCCTGGTATCTAGTGTCACTGCCATGGGTTTAACAGGAATAAAATGTACATTTATGTCGACATGATATCGTACATCATCCCTACATGTTGATAATAGTCCTGCAGCATCATGCATGTCAACATGTATACTATTAATGAAGCCCCTGCAGCATTAAAAGAAAAAAATGATAATACTTACCTGTGAAATGTTATGCCTTCCTCCTTTACTGACTAATTTATTCGATTTTGGCAGTTGAAGCCCGCACAATGGACTGGAATTTTGCAGAAATGTGTTCACATGCATGCACTGCAGCAGTGACTTGACCTCACCAAGATGGCGGTGCTCTCCTCCCATGGGGAATCACGTGATGTCTCCTCTAGTGAAATACCTCATTGATCCAAACACAGGTGTGGTCACAGGCCCTATCTACAGTTCTGCTGATACATCTCTGCGAGACACCAACCATTGACCTGGGATGAGATAACCAACAGTGAGATTAGACACAGAATCCGCTATAATACAGATGGATCTATAGACCAGAAACAATGAGAACTGGTTTTTCTTTCTGTATCCCTACATTGGACAAATATGTTAGGTTAAGGCGTCAAAGAGATCTTTCAGTTTTGCAGTTGAAATGTTGGCAATATCATATAGTTTACACTGGCCAGAACAAGAACAGAATTGAGGATGATAAGAATTTGTTCAGATTCGTTGTCAGCTTTGATATCTCTGAAGTCATACTATTCTGAGAGCAGATCAGATATATTATATGAAATTTATGAGTTGATCCAGGTTGGCAAACTTGAAAATAAGCATTAGATTTATGTGGGTACCAGCAGATTACAGGGGTGGAGAAGTAAATGGCTGACTTCCTGGCAAAAGGGCATTGAAACGGGGAATAGAGATAGAAATTCTATTAGGTAGGATCAGACGGTAGGGCAATTATTAGGAGGCGTATTATGGAAGAATGGCAGACACAATGGGAAAGGGAGAGGAAAGGTGAACATTTATTTAGTATTCAGGATAAAGTAGGGAGAGGTATGAATATCAGAGTAAACACCAGAGATAGCTGTAATATCACTGTTGAGGATGGGACACACTGGTTTAAATACATTGCATCTGATAGGGAAACATCCAACTGGTTTGTGTGAGTGCGGGAAAGGGGAAGAGTCGGTGGAGCATGTTCTATGTCAGTGTGAACTGTATATAGGGAGGAAAGACGACAACTGAAAAGTGGAATGCGGATAGAGGGTGAACAAATGACTTTAAAGCTTTTGGGAGGGAATTTAAATGGTGCAATTATAGGGTTTTGAAAAGAACTTAGGTTATTGAGGAGAATTTAGTTTTTAGTTAAATTTGGTTGAAGTAATCCTGACTCTGACCCACACTCAACACAGTAGGTGGCGGTAATGCACCTTCGTTAGTGCCTCCCACCAATAAAATCACAAGAAGAAGAAGCCAATGACCCCGGCGGCCCAATCACGTGATCCTCCCGCCAAACGGCAGTGTGGCTTCATTCAGTGGGTAAATCCAGGGACTTTGTCATGTTTCAGTCAAAGACATGAAATCCAGCTCACGATTAATGAGAGATCTTGGACAATATCTCCCTTGGTTGTGAGGGAGCGAATGTTCAGGAGACCGAAGTTGACAGATATGCGGGGGAGATTGTTAGCCGTCATGTTGTTAGCCGAGCGAGCAAGAGGAGCTAGGACGCTGTGGTTAGCATGGCGACCGGTGTGTCTTGACGGACGGTGAGCAGATGAGCCAGTGACTTGATGGAGTTGAGGTGTTGTCGTAATGGAAGTTCCGACGTAATCCTCGATGAGTTTATATCTCCGGCGGGGCACGTATAATGTCCGGAATCGGATATCATGTTGGAGGAGCTAACGCGACGGTGGCCCGGGCGGAGAGTACCGCGGGTTAGCAAGTTCATCAGTTGTAGCAGTGCTGTCGAAATTTGCTGGACAAGCGACAGGATAATCCAGGTGAGTAAAATCCACACAGGATCGACAGTAATCCACATTGTTGGTAGTTGGGTTTAGTTGCAGTAATTATCCAGGGAGAAGCACGGCCGTCAGGGCGCGCCAGCGTTCACTCGACTGGATTTTTGTGACAGGAGGACTGATTAGGGTTCTCAGCTAGATTTCATTATCTGATGAAGAGAAGATCAGATATTTTAAATAATTATTAATTTAAATTTAAAAGAAGTCGAACATTAACTTGTTTATAATCTATAGGATCATTTCCTATGTCGATAACATCACAGTGCCTCAGAAAGAATTCATGCAGGTTATTAGATCAATTCCAATACATTTATTAGCACAAAATATCAAATTTTGTTTTAATTGGGAAGACATTGGCCATGATCAGAAGTTTACAAACATGTTTATTATAACTCAATTAGATATTTATTCTCCACCTGTACATAAACAAGTTGCCTTACATGAAAAAAGTCCACGGGAATTCCATTTTATTACCCCTTAATAACCTTATTAGTCTTTTTTTTTTGTAAAATGAATGGAAAGTATTGAACATGTTTCATGAACATGTTTGGAAAAAATTGTTACTTTATCTACACATAGGATATTTTGTAGATAAAGTTTTCTTCAAACTTGATCTTTTTTCCTCTTTTCCACAATTACACTTTTTTTTCGGCCGTGGGCTTGCTTGATTCCTGCTGTTTTATCCAAGTTTCAAAGCGTTATTCAACACACACACACACACACACACACACACACACACACACACACACACACACACACACACACACACATTTAGTGAGACCACAGCCAAAACCAACATAGAACATTTCAATTCAAATATACCTTTTTCTGGCGGGGCTTGCTTTTCATTTATCTATTTATTATGGCCCGCAGCAGCAGTCACTGACTGCAAGGACCATATTGTTTCGCAGTTAGAACGACGACTTCGCCGCCTTTCAGCGAGTGACCCGCGTATGCTCGAAAAGTCGCAAAATGTTGCACACACCTGGATAAATTGCAAATAGATTTTCCCCTAAAGTCAGCGTCACCCCAGAAAACTGATGGCTTTATCCACATTAACAATCACGTCAAAAAATGAATGGGCGAAAAATGCGGCGTATGGGGCGAACAAATGTACTAAAATACAGTCGCGAAACCAAGACACATGTGTAGGATATCCCAAAGATGTTTGAAATCATTATGGGACTGACCGCCACGACCTCTGACAGCGGCCATTTTGTGGCGAACTCTGAGGTAGCGTTTAGTGTTTTCCACAATATGGGGAAAAGACACTTTTGTTGGCGATTTTCACGCAATTGCACAGACTTGCTGCCAGCTCCAGTCTACAAACACCCCAGAAGTGTCGTTGACCTTTGACCTTGGGAAAAGGCCGCCATCTGGAATTTTCTCAAAAAGCACCTTTGCTTTTTACCAGATACAACGAAAACTTCGTCGTTGGAATTTTCATCAATCGATCTCGTAACTTTTGAAGGCTGTGATGACTACTCTGAACAAATGTTGGAATTAGAAGTTGTAGATTTTGAGCGGCGTGCTTGGCATTAGAACTGGCAACCGTTGCCATCTTGGCTGGCTCGCACATTTTTCATCGGAACGTCGTGAAGAGGAAATATGCGATTCGGCCCGCGCTGAACAAAGCGATGCTACGCCGACAAGATCGATAAAGGAAAGTTCGAATATTTTCATATTTGCCAAAAATATTCAAATTCAAATATACTTTTTTGAGCCATATGGAAAGCTGGTTGTCGTGGCCTAGTGGCATGAATTAGAGGCCGAGGAAGAAGGTAAGTAGTTATAGTATCGTAACGTGGGCAACCAGCTAATTTTCGTTTTTCTAACATTCTCTTTTCCTCTTTTCCACAATTACACTACGGCCGTGGCACTTGCTTTTCTTTTCATTTATTATTATTATTTTTTAGAAAAATTAAAGTATTTTCCGACTATAAAGTAGTACGTCAAAGTCATACATGTTTTCCTCAACGAGGATGCCTATGAGCCTGCGCCTAATGTGTAGTTATTGGGTCGTAGAAGAAGATGGAATGAGGAAGGGAGAGAGAAGTAAAGGCCAAGTGGAACCTAACTGCATTGCAACTATCTACATTTTAGAAACCTTATGCTCCCTACTTTATAACCCTCAGCCATTTCAGTGTTGCTTGTGTTTCCTGAAACAGGTGGCCTGGCGATTGGCGCTGGCTGCAAATAATTTCAGCTTCTGTTTTCAAATTTCAGCTTGTTATTCAAACACACACATTTATGTTTAGTGAGACCACAGCCAAAACCAACATAGAAACATTTCAAATTCAAATATATATGCACATGCAACATTAACCTGGTTGTTATGGCCTGTGAGATAGGTCGAGGAGCTGAAATACATGAGGAGTAATTCAGGTAATAATGTCCGAATCAGCGGGCAACCAGTTCATTTTTCATTTTTTCTTCCAACTTTCTCTTTTTTCCTCTTTTCCACATTGACACTCTTTTCCGGCCAGCATCTCTAGCACACCTTCTTTGTTTTTATGTATTTATTTATTTATTAACACACACACACACACAAATCTATATTTACATTCAAACTTAAAGAAAAACAATGTATTCACTGTTTCAAATGGCCCACTTTTGGACAGTGATGTCATCAAATCTGGTGGCTGAGGGGTTAATGCTAGGCAGTTCAACGTCATTGGGGTCTTTAGGCGCTGGTTCAGTCCTGTCTGCTCTTTCTTTTTCCACACACATGTCCCAATCTGCACAGACACCTGAACTCCTTAGTGCACACATAATATAGCATTTTCAAATTCAAATATCTTTTTTGAACATATGAAGCTGGTTATGTCGTGGCCTAGTGGCATAGGTGAGACAGGAAAGAAGAAAGATGAGTAGTTATAGTATCGTAACATTTGGGCAACCAGCTAATTTTTAAGTTTTTCTTCTAACATTCTCTTTTTCCTCTTATCCACAATTACACTTTTTACGGCTGGGGTTTGTTTTTGTTTTCTTTATTTTATTTATTTATTCCCAACACACACACACACACACACAAATCTATATTTACATTCAAACTTAAAAGAAAAACAATATCACTGTTTCAAATGGCCCACTTTTGGACAGTGATGTCATCAAATCTGGTGGCTGAGGGTAAATGCTAGGCAGTTGAACCTCTGTTAAGGGGTCTTTAGGTGCTGGTTCAAGTCCTGTCCACAACCACTGCTTTTTCCAAACACACGTCCGTTTCACTCACACAAATCTCAAAGTTATCCTGAAACTTTGCTCTAAAGAAGTTTGTTACATTTGTATTTTACAATTCTTATTTGTTCTAAAGAAGAGGTTAAAAACACACATTCACATACATTGATGGTAAATCATTGAAGTTGCTGTCAAGTTTTCTTTCTGAGCAATCAGAGAAATAAATGCTGCAACATTACATGATAGTTATATCACTTTTGGCCGGGAAAAAGATGACGGAGTGTCTTGTTTTTTTGGGCACAATTCCTTAAAAAAAATTCATAAATTAATCTATTTTCTGATTTT
Source organism: Oryzias sinensis (assembly GCA_037389245.1). Lineage (NCBI taxonomy): Eukaryota > Metazoa > Chordata > Actinopteri > Beloniformes > Adrianichthyidae > Oryzias > Oryzias sinensis. Next base: position 8,239,935 of record CM074491.1, read on the forward strand.
ACAGGGATCCATTTCATCAGCTTTGAGCTTTTTAACTCTTTCCTGCTAAGAGCGCCTTTGTTTTGTTTTTATGCATCAGGTATTCAGGATCAAAAGAGTCTTTTTTTTGGCAGGATGTATCCATCCATGTTTTCTGTTTCCTCTTTAACGCTGTCATATTTTGGAGCAGATTCATACTTTAAATGGAGCAAACTTTCAGCACACCAGATGTTTCTGTAGATTCATTCAGCATTCATTTAATGAAAAAATCACTAAATCACTCTCCTTTCCATACATGTGTGTCATCACAAAACCTCTCAAAAAACACCCAAACTACTGAATTCTTTTAGACTTAAGGACAATAAATTATGTGGTTTATTTGGAAATACTGTGATGCAATCAAGTTTCTAACTAGATGTCAAGCAAAAAATGTTTTTGTTTTGTTTGCAAGCGTTAAGTTATACCTTGAACTGGATGTTTTTTCAGCCCCAAACTATTTAATTTAGCATTTTATTTCATGTTCAGCAGCAGTAATTCAAGCTGAAACAGAGGAGCAGCTGGATGTCTTTGTATGCAAGTCAGACCAAAACAGAACAAAGCAGATCTGCTGTCTAAATTAAATGGAAGCATAACTCTGAAACATCTGTAATCTGAGCAAAGAATGCGCTGTAGCTTTCACCAGTGCGGCATGTGTATCAAGGTGTTGAATAAAGGAAAAGCAAAGCACTGCATTTCAAGAAAAAGGTCAACAGGAAGTTGTTGAATTGAATGGCAACTGTCCAATACTTCTCAGAGAGCATGTCATGCTTTTACAGCAAGCCTGCAGGTCAGCTGTTCCACTGACCACACATGAAACCAGCGCCATTCTTTCCCATGAACATTTTCTCCATAAGTGCACAGGTGGTTTTGTTACTTGGAGTTCAAGTCACTCAGAGACACTCTGCAGCACTCAGGCTGATTTGTTTGCCCTTCATGTTGTCACGCAGGTGGAAGCATCACAAAAGCCCCAGCCATCAACACAAGCTGCAAACTCTGCTGCTCGCTGAAGCAAAACTACCAAATACAAGTGAAACAAATGTCTGTTGACCTGATAAAGAAAACAAATCTTTAAGGACATTTATTAGAAAAGCTCTCAAAAAATATATTTTATATCAAGCGTTTGGACTGTAGGACATGGGTATTTAAATGTGTGTGTTTTCTCACTAATCATGCAATCATCTACTTGTTCTCCAATAATAAGTGTAGTCATCTTGTTTGCAGAAACAACATGCCGGACTGTCAGAAAGCTCAGGAAGAAGCTGAAGAAGAAGAGAGAGGGCAGAAGGCGTATGCCTGCCAGTGCAGCCGGTTCTCTGCTTCAGAGCCTGCTGACCTCAGGGGATCAGCCTCAGCTCAGTGGGTCTGTAGCAAACACCGGACTGACTGCTCACCTCAATCTACTTTCTAAACTCTCCATCCATCCATCCATCCTTGAGACGTCGTTGTGAAAGGAAGAACTTATCCTTGGTCTCGTTGTCAGCAAGACTAAAACATTGTTTTCTATCTATCTGTCGAGGAGGATTCTTGAAGCATTTCCAGACTGTACAAAAAAACTGAATCTGTGCATCTCACACCCATTCATACGATGGCTGATTTCAAAATATCTCTTCTCGTCTTCCTCTTTTTGGAAGAGAGTATTTAAGAACCACAAATATCTGGAACTTCAAACTTTCTGAATATGTTGTGACTGCTCAACTGTGACACATTGTGATTTTCTGCTCCTGCTCTATAAACAAATCTGTCTCCTGCCTGTACTAGAATAAAATATATCTGATGAGGATCATGAAACATTTTTTCTTTACATTTCTAAAGCTTCTGGACTCAAGACGTTTATTTTTGTGTCCCATAAACTTGAGCATTTGCATTTAAAATGGAGAAGTGAAGAAATGTCAAATGTTAAGGATTTTATATAATCTTTGCTTCTGTTTCTTATCGGAAACTTTCAGTGTTGACATTGTAATAGAATTTGTAATTTTAGTTCAATTAAAAACTATTGGCACTTTCTAGGAGTGGCCTGCAGATGAGATGGTTCCCCTTTCAGTCGGTCAACTGAAATAAAACACAAAAAAAAAAATACATAAAGATTTTTAATTTAGTTCATTTTCATTTCTGTGCAAAAAGTACTTGTTTAAAATCACATTCAGATTGTAGTATTTGAGAGAAAGACATTTATTTTTGTTTAGTTTAACACACAAACGTAAAACATCAAAATAAACCTTGACACTGAACAATGTCAACTTAAACTTTGAACAACATAAACTTTGAACAAAATCAACTGAAAAAGGTGTTGGGTGAAGCCAAGGCTTATTCCCCGACCCTGATTACAAACATCACATCTACCTACAAATTGATGGAAGCAGAAAAAAAGAGAGGAAAAAGAAAACAAAAAACACTTCTCAAAATTACCTCACAACTACAAGAGTCTCTCAGTCCAAAATTATTTTGATGTATTTTAAGTTATACATTTTCTTAAACTGATATATGGGTTTGCATTCTTCAGATTGTCAGATAATAAATTCCTCATGTTGACCCCCTGAACAAAAATACTATTCCTTTAGAGACTTTGTGTGTAATGTTGTAGATCATACTTCTCTGTCCTACTTGAGCAGATCACATTTTAAAAGAAAATATCAGAAGTTTTATTCTAAAAAAATTCAGTCACTGAGTCAGAAATGTATAAATTTATATTAATAAAATAGCTGAATCTAGTATCACGGTTATACTGTACATAGGTTTAACAGAATAAAATGTACATTTATGTCGACAAGCAAATTATACATTACATCATCCTACATGTTGATAATAGCCCTGCAGCATCATGCATGTCAACATGTATACTATTAATGAAGCCCTGCAGCATTAAAAGAAAAAAATTATATACTTACCTGTGAAATGTTATGCCTTCCTCGCCATTGGACTAATTTATTGATTTTGGCAGTTGGCAGCCGCACAATGAACTGGAATTTGCAGAAAATGTGTTCACATGCATGCACTGCAGCAGTGACTTGACCTCACCAAGATGGCGGTGCTCTCCTCCCATGAGGAATCCGTGATGTCTCCTCTAGAAATACCTCGGTGATCCAAACACAGGTGTGGTCACACAATGAGAACTGGTTTTTTCTTTCTGTATCCTACATTGGAGCAAATATGTTGGAGTTAAGGCGTCAAAAGGATCTTTCAGTTTTGCAGTTGAAATGTTGGCAATATCATATGGTTACACTGGCTAAGAACAGAACAGAATTGGGATGGTATAATTTGTTCAGATTCGTTGTCAGCTTTGATATCTCTGAAGTCTTGCTATTCTGAGAGCAGATCAGATATATTATATGAAATTTATGAGAGTTTGATCAGGTTGGCAAACTTGAACAACATTAGATTTATGTATGGGTACCAGCACGTAGGGGGTGGAGGGAAATAGAAATGGCTGACTTCCTGGCAAAAGAGGGCATTGAAAGCGGGAGTATAGAGATAGAAATTCCATTAGGTAGGACAAATTTAGGGCAATTATTAGGAAGTGTGGGAGAATGGCAGACACAATGGGAAAGGAGAGGAAAGGTCGACATCTGGCGGTATTCAGGACAAAGTAGGGAGGTATGAATGTCCAGAATAAACACCAGAGATAGCTGCATAATATCACTGTTGAGGATGGGACACACTGGTTTAAATAACACATTGCATCTGATAGGGAAACATCCAACTGGTTTTGTGAGTCTCGGGAAAAGGGAGAGGAGTCGGTGGAGCATGTTCTATGTCAGTGTGAACTGTATGAGGAGAAGGACCCGACAACTGGAAAGTGGGGTACGGATAGAGGGTGAACAAATGACTTTAAAGAAGCTTTTGGGAGGGGAAGAGAATTTAAATGGTGCAATTATAGGGTTTGAAAGAACTAGGTTATTGAGGGAGAATTTAGTTTTTTTAGTAAAATTTGGTTAGGTAATCCTCACTCTGACCCACACTCCAACACAGTAGGTGGCGGTAATGCACCTTCACGTTAGTGCCTCCCACCACCAATAAAATCACAAGAAGAAGAAGAAGCCAATGACCCCAGTGGCCCAATCCACGTGGTCCTCCGCCAAACCCCGGCAGTATGGCTTCATTCAGTGGAGTAAAATCAGGAATTTTGTCATGTTTCAGTCATGGACATGAAATCCAGCTCACGATTAATGAGGAGATCTTGGACATGATCTCCCTTGGTTGTGAGGGAGCGAATGTTCAGGAGACCGAAGTTGACAAGATATGCAGAAGGAGATTGTTAGCCATCATGTTGTTAGCCGAGCGAGCAAGAGGAGCTAGGACGCTGTGTAGCATGGCGACCGGTGTGTCTTGACGGACGGTGAGCGGGCAAGCCAAGTGACTTGATGGAGTTGGTGTTGTCGTAATGGAAGGTCCGACGTAATCCTCGATGAGTTTATATCTCCGGCGGGGCACGTATAATGTCCGGAATCGGATCATGGAGGAACTAGCGACGGTGGCAGGCGGTGAGTACCGCGGGTTAACAAGTTCATCAGTTGTAGCAGTGCTGTCAGAAATTTGTTGGACAAGCGACAGGATAATCCAGGTGAGTAAAATCCACACAGGATCGACAGTAATCCACATTGTTGGTAGTTGGGTTTAGTTGCAGTAATTATCCAGGGAGAAGCGGCCGTCAGGGGGCGCGCCAGCGTTCACTCGACCCTGGATTTTGTGACAGGAGGATTGATTAGGGTTCTCAACTAGATTTCATTATCTGATGAAGAAGATCGAATGTTTAAATAATTATTAATTTAAATTTAAAAAGAAGTCAAACAATAGCTTGATTATAATCTATAGGATCATTTCCTATGTCAATAACATCACAGTGCCTCAGAAAGAATTCATGCAGGTTATTAGATCAATTCCAATACATTTATTAGCACAAAATATCAAATTTTGTTTGTTTTTAATTGGGAGAGCGGTGGCCTTGTTGATCGAACGTTTACAAACATGTTTATTATAACTAAATTAGATATTTATTCTCCCACCTGTACATCAACAAGTTGCCTTACATGAAAAAAGTCACAGGAATTCAATTTTTTATTACCCCTTAAAAACCTTATTAGTCTTTTTTTGTGTCAGGCGAATGGAAAAGTATTGAACATGTTGAACATATTTCTGAACATGTTTGGAAAAAATTATTTACTTATCTACAAATAGGATATTTTGTAGATATAGTTTCTTCCAAACTTGATCTTTTTTCCTCTTTTCCCACAATTACACTTTTTTATGGCCGGTGAGCTTGCTTGATTCCTGCTGTTTATCCAAATTTCAAGCGTTATTCAACACACACACACACACACACACACACACACACACACACACACACACACACACACACACACACACACACACACACACACACACACACACACACACACACACACACACACACACACACACACATATTTAGTGAGACCACAGCCAAAACCAACATAGAACATTTCAAATTCAAATACATGTATACCTTTTTCTGGCCGGGGGGGGCTAGCTTTTTTCATTTATCTATTTATTTTTATCTTTTTTTTTCCAAAGACTTAAAAGTATCTTCACGACTATCGACACACAACAAAAGTCGTACATGTTTTTCACTCCAGCAGGGATGCCCTATGAGCCTAAGCACAATGTGTGTAGTTGTGGGTGTAGAAGAAAGATGGAGTGAGGAAGGGAGAGAGAGCGTAAAGGCCAGTGGAACCTAACTGCATTGCAACTATCTACATTTAAAGCCTTATGCTCTAACATAACCCTCAGCCATTTCAGTGTTGCTTTTGTTTCCTGAAACAGGTGGCCTAGATTTAAAGAGCGCTGGCTGCCAAATAATTCCTGCAGTTTATCCAAATTTCAAGCTTTGTCAACACACACGCTTTTACACATTTATGTTTAGTGAGATCAGTCAAAACCAACATAGAACATTTCAAATTCAAATATACTTTTTTTATGCAACATTAACCTGGTTGTTATGGCCCCTAGCAGGATAGGTCGAGGAGCTGGAAATACGCGGGGGTAATTCAGGTATGTTATGAATCCAGCGGGCAACCAGTTCATTTTCATTTTTCTTCCAACTTTCTCTTTTTCCTATTTTCACAGCAAACACACTTTTTCGGCCGGAGGCTGCTTTCTTTATGTATTTATTTATTTATTTAACGCACACACACACACTTACACAAATCTATATTTACATTCAAACTTAAGAAAAACAATGTATTCACTGTTTCAAATGGCCCACTTTTGGACAGTGATGTCATCAAATCTGGTGGCTGAGGGAGTTAATGCTGAGCAGTTGAGTGTTGTTGGGGTCTTTAGGTGCTGGTTCAAGTCTGTCCACAACCACTGCTTTTCCACACATGTCCCAATCTGCACAGACACCCTGAGCTCAGCAGGTGCACACATAACATGGAGTTTTCAAATTCAAATATACTTTTTTGAGCCATATGGAAAGCTGGTTGTCGGTAGCCTAGTGGCATGATCGAGGGCGGAAGAAGAAAGGTGAAAGTAGTTATAGTATCGTAACGTGGTAACAGCTAATTTTAGTTTTCCTCCTAACATTCTCTTTTTTCCTCTTTTCCACAATTACACTTTTTTACGGCTGGGGGTTTGTTTGTTTTCTTTATTTTATTTATTTATTTAACACACACACAAATCTATATTTACATTCAAACTTAAAGAAAAAACAATGTGTTCACTGTTTCAAATGGCCCACTTTTGGACAGTGTGTCATCAAATTTGGTGGCTGAGGGTTAATGCTAGGCAGTTCAACGTCATTGGGGTCTTTAGGCGCTGGTTCGAGTCCTGTCCACAACCACTGCTTTTTCCACACACATGTCCGTTTCACTCACACAAATCTCAAAGTCATCCTGAAACTTTGCTCTAAAGAAGTTTGTTACATTTGTATTTTACAATTCTTATTTGTTCTAAAGAAGAAATTCAAAAACACATGTTCACATACATTGATAGTAAATCATTGAAGTTGCTGTCAGGATTTTCTTTCTGAGCAATCAGAGAAATAAATGCTGCAACATTACATGATAGTTATATCACTTTTGTGCGACAAAAGATGACAGGTGTCTTGTTTTTTTGGGCACAATTGCAGCAAAAAATTCATAGAATTAATCTATTTTCTGATTTAACAGGGATCCATTTCATCAGCTTTTGAGCTTTTAACTCTTTCCTGCTAGAGGGCACCTTTGTTTGTTGTTTGCATCAGGTATTCAGGATCAAAGTCTTTTTTTTTGTGAGATGTATCCATCCATGTTTTCTGTTTCCTCTTTAACACTGTCATATTTTGGAGCAGATTCATACTTTAAATGGAGCAAACTCTCAGCACACCAGATGTTTTACTTTAGATTCATTCAGCGTTCATTTAATGAAAGAAAATCACTAAATCACTTTCTCCTTTCCATACATGTGTGACATCAAAAAACCTCTCAAAAAACACCCAAACTGAATTCTTCAGACTTAAGGACAATAAATGATGTGGTTTGTTGGAAATACTGTGATGCAATCAAGTTTCCTAACCCAGATGTCAAGCAAAAGGTTTTGTTTTGTTTTGCAAACGTTAAGTTATACCTTGAACTGGATTTTTTTTCAGTCCCAAACTATTTAATTTAGCATTTTATTTCATGTTCAGCACCAGTAATTCAAGCTGAAACAGAGGAGCAGCTGGATGTCTTTGTATGCAAGTCAGACCAAAAAACAGAACAAAGCAGATCTGCTGTCTAAATTAAATGGAAGCATAACTCTGTAAACATCTGTAATCTGAGCAAGAACACGCTGTAGCTTTCTGGTCATGACATGTGTATCAAGGTGTTGAATAAAGAAAAGCAATACTGCTGCATTTCAAGAAAAAGGTCAACAGGAAGTTGTTGAATTGAGATAGCAGCTGTCCAATGCTTCTCCAGAGAGCATGTCATGCTTTTACAGCAACCTGCCTGCAGGTCAGCATTCCCACTAAACCCCATGAAACCCAGAGCGCCATTCTTTCCCATGAACATTTTTCTGCCATAGGGTACACAGGTGGTTTTGTTACTTGGAGTTCAAGTCACTCTGAGACTCTGCAGCACTCAGGTTGTTGCCCTTCATGTTGTCCACGGAGGTGGAAGCATCTAAAAACCCCAGCCATCCCCAACACAAAGCTCAAACTCTGCTGCTCCGGCACAAGCAAAACTTCACCAAATACAAGTGGAAACAAATGTCTGTTGACCTGATGAAAACAAATCTTTAAGGACATTTATGAGAAAAGCTCTCAAAAAATATATTTTATATCAAGCTATTGGACTGTAGGACATAGGTATTTAAATGTGTGTGTTTTCTCACTAATCATGCAATCCTCTACTTGTTCTCAATAATAAGTGTAGTCATCTTGTTTGCAGAAACAACATGCCGGACTGTCAGAAGCTCAGGAAGAAGCTGAAGAAGAAGAGAGGGCAGAGAGCGTATGCCTGCCAGTGCAGCTGGTTCTCTGCTGCAGAGCCTGCTGACCTCAGGGATCAGCCTCAGCTCCGATGGGTCTGTGGCAAACACCCGGACTGACTACTCACCTCAATCTACTTTCTAAACTCTCATCCATCCATCCATCCATCCATCCATCCTTGAGACGTTTGTTGTGAAAGGAAAGAACTAATCCTTGGCCTCTATTGTCAGCAAGACTAAAACATTGTTTTCTATCTATCTGTCGGAGAAGTTCTTGAAGCATTTCCAGACTGTACAAAAAAAACTGAATCTGTGCATCTCACACCCATTCATCGATGGCTGATTTCAAAATATCTCTTCCTGCGTCTTCCTCTTTTTGGAAGAGGTATTTAGACACAAATATCTAGAACTTCAAACTTTCTGAATATGTTGTGACTGCTCAACTGTGACACGTTGTGATTTTCTGCTCCTGCTCTATAAAAAAATCTGTCTCCTGCCTGTACTAGAATAAAATATATCTGATGAGGAACATGAAACATTTTTCTTTGTTTCTAAAAACTTCTGGACTCAAGACGTTTATTTTTTTTACATGTCCCATAAACTTGAGCATTTGCATTTAAAAATTCCTCACTCCTGACTCACACTCCAACACAGTAGGTGGCGGTAATGCACCTTCACGTTAGTCCTCCATAATAAAATCACAAGAAGAAGCCAATGATACAGCGGCCCGAATCACGTGGTCACTCCGCCAAACCCCGGCGGTGTGGCTTCATTCAGTGGAGTAAAATCCAGGGGATTTTGTCATGTTTCGATCAAAGGACCCCTTGAAATCCAGCTCACGATTAATGAGGAGATCTTGGACAATATCTCCCTTGGTTGTGAGGGAGCGAATGTTCAGGAGACCGAAGTTGACAGATATGCGGGGGAGATTGTTAGCCATCATGTTGTTAGCCGAGCGAGCAAGAGGAGCTAGGACGCTGTGTAGCATGGCGACCGGTGTGTCTTGACGGACGGTGAGCAGATGACCAGAGTGACTTGATGGAGTTGGTGTTGTCGTAATGGAAGTTCCGACGTAATCCTCGATGAGTTTATATCTCCGGCAGGGCACGTATAATGTCCGGAATCGGATATCATGTTGGAGGAGCTAACGACGGTGGCCTGAGCAGAGTACCGCGGGTTAACAAAGTTCATCGGTTGTAGTGCTGTCGAAATTTGCTGGACAAGCGACAGGATAATCCAGGTGAGTAAAATTCACACAGGATCGACAGTAATCCACATTGTTGGTAGTTGGGTTTAGTTGCAGTAATTATCGGGGCTTGCAGCCGTCAGGGGGCGCGCCAGCGTTCACTCGACCCTGGATTTTGTGACAGGAGGATTGATTAGGGCAGTGTTTTCCAACCTTTTCTGAGCCAAGGCACACTTTAACCTTAAGGCGTCCGCGGCACACCAGGATCAAAAAAAAAAAAAAAAACCGGAGAAACTCATCATCGTCGTTCGTCCATCGTAATCGATGAGGACCATCTTAGATCATCTGGGTCAGGGAACGTGGGTGCGCAGATGGCTAGTCAGTCCTATCTGCGCACGAAAGGTTCTGGGACAGTGAGGGCAGGGAATGGAGGCTGGTGTTTGGGGATTAGCCGCACGGGCCTTCCTCGCTTGGCGCTGCAGTTGAGCAGCAGCTGTCCTGTTTGCTTCGCACCATTTTGCGCCTGTTTGGACTTGGGGGCGCCAGGTGTTTTTGTTCATGGTGTCATTTTCAAAGCAGGCAGGGTTCAGGTTGAAGGCTAAGCCTTCAAACTCATAGTCTGTATTGATCTACAGTCCCTCCATGATCTCACATGCATTTTTTAGATAATTGTTGCAGAAAAAGCAGGCTTTGCAGCTGTTTTTTCTAAAAGATGTAATAAAAGTTAAGTTAAGATGTAAAAAACAGTTTGAAGTGTGTGTTCGTTGATTTCCAGACGTTTAACAACAGATCTCAGCAGCGCTATGCTCTCACAACCCAATGCATCATGGGAATGTAGTGCAATAAGCGGCGTGAGGAGATCGCATCTCTGAGCTTCATTGTTTTGTTCACTTGTTCCACGGTCTGACATCGGATTCTGTGGAAAGCTGCACCGATAAAGACGAGCTTTAGCTGGTATTTTTGTTAGAACTGAGCGACTTTACGAGCTAAATCGGGGCAAGGAAGTGAAGACTTTAACCACTTCTGATTGGTCAGACTGATGACATGTGATTAATCCCCAAGAATGATTGGTGGAGACAGTTAAAGGGGCGGGACTTTTCCAAAATACAGCCGGAGCTGCAGCTGAATCGCGGTGCCGTCATTCTTATCAAAATGTCTTTAATAAAATAAAATAAACGCCCAATGTGAAAAAGTATTTCTGATCTTTTATATTCCTAACTCCTCAGTGTTTTATCAGGGCCTGTTTGGATGAACACAGAGCTGAAATCCTGGAGATGGGAAATGTTTAATTTTTCAGTTAATGAGGGCAATTTCCCACGGTACACTTGACCATCTCACAAGGCACACTAGTGTGCCGCGGCACAGTGGTTGAAAAACACTGGATTAGGGTTCTCAACAAGATTTCATTATCTGATGAAGAAGATCCAGATATTATTTTAAATAATTATTAATTCGTTAAAGAAGTCGAACAATAACTTGATTATAATCTATAGGATCATTTCCTATGTCAATAACATCACAGTGCCTCAGAAAGAATTCATGCAGGTTATTAGATCAATTCTAATACATTTATTAGCACAAAAATATCAAATTTTGTTTTTAATTGGGGAGGGCGGTGGCCTTATTGATCAGAAGTTTACAAACATGTTTATTATAACTAAATTAGATATTTCATGAAAAAAGTCACAGGAATTCAATTTTTTTTTTTATTATCCCATATGCTTAACTTATTAGTCTTTTTTTTTTTGTCAGGCGAATGGAGAAGTATTGAACATGTTGAACATATTTCACAGACATGTTTTGGAAAAAAATGTTACTTTATCTACACATAGGATATTTGCAGCGAATGGATTTTCTTCAAACTTGATCTTTTTCCTCTTTTCCACAATTACTCTTTTTTTAGCTGTGGGCTTGCTTGATTCCTGCTGTTTTATCCACATTCCAAAAGCGTTATTCGAGGGGGCTTGCTTTTCCTTTATCTATTTTTTAATCTATTTTTTCCAAAAACTTAAAGTATCTTCACGACTATACGGCACACGTCAAAGTCATACATGTTTTTCCTCAGCAGGGGATGCCCTATGAGCCCCTGCGCCTAATGTAATGTAGTTGTGGGTGTGAAAGAAGTGAGAGGAGAGAGGCGTAAAGGCCAAGTGGAACCTAACTTTGCATTGCAACTATCTACATTTTAAAGCCTTATGCTCCTACTTTATAACCCTCAGCCATTTCAATTGTGCTGGTGTTTCCTGAAACAGGTGGCCTGGCGGTTAGGCGCTGGCTGCAAATAATTTCCTGCCGTTTATCAAATTTCTAACTTTATTCAACACACACGCACACACATTTTATGTTGGTAGGATCCCGGTAAATACCAACATAGAACATTTCAAATTCAAATATCTTTTTTTATACAACATTAACCTGGTTGTTATGGCCTAGCAGGATAGTCAAGAGCTGAAATATGAGGAGTAATTCAGGTAATAGTATCGAATCCAGCGGGCAACCAGTTCATTTTTCATTTTTTCTTCCAACTTTCTCTTTTTTCCTCTTTTCCACATTGACACTCTTTTCTGACAATTTGCTTTTCTTTGTTTTATATATTTATTTATTTATTGTAACACCAGCACACACACACAAATCTATATTTACATTCAAACTTAAAAGAAAAAACAATGTATTCACTGTTTCAAATGGCCCACTTTGGACAGTGATGTCATCAAATCTGGTGGCTGAGGGGTTAATGCTAGGCAGTTGAACGTTGTTGGGGTCTTTAGGTGCTGGTTCAAGTCCTGTCCACAACCACTGCTTTTTCCACACACATGTCCCAATCTGCACAGACACCTGAGCTCAGCAGGTGCACACATAACATGGAGTTTTTCAAATTCAAATATACTTTTTTTTTGAGACATATGAAGCTGGTTGTCATTGGCCTAGTGGCACATAGGTCGAGGGCAGGAAGAAGAAAGGTAAGTAGTTATGAGTATGTAACGGCGGGCAACCAGCTAGTACCGTTTTCTTCTAACATTCTCTTTTTCTCTTTTCCACAATTACACTTTTACGGCCATTGGCACTTGCTTTTCTCCTCATTTTATTATTATTATTTTTAGAAACACTAAAGAAATGTTATCCACGACTATAGCGCCGCGTCAAAGTCATACATGTTTTCCTCAGCAGGGTGCCTACTTAGACCCCTGCGCCTAATGTGTAGTTGTGAGTCGTAGAAGAAGATGGAGTGAGGAAGGGAGAAGCGTAAAGGCCAAGTGGAACCTAACTGCATTGCAACTATCCCAAGAAGCCTTATCTCCTACTTTATAACCTCAGCCATTTCAGTGTTGCTTGTGTTTCTAAAACAGGTGGCCTAGCGGTTAAAGCTGACATAAAAATAATTTCCTGCGTTTTATCCAGAATTTCAAACTTTATTCAACACACACGCTTTACACATTTTATGTTTAGTGAGACCACAGCCAAAACCAACATAGAACATTTCAAATTCAAATATACTTTTTTATGCAACATTAACCTGGTTGTTATGGCCCACAGCAGAAGGATAGGTCGAGGGCTGGAAACACATGAGGGTAATTCAGGTAATAGTATCGAATCAGCGAACAACCAGTTCATTTCATTTTTCTTCCAACTTTCTCTTTTCCTCTTTTCCACAATGACACTTTTTTTCAGTGAGCCTGCTTTTTCTTTATTTTATGTATTTATTTATTTATTTACTTGCACACACACACACACACACACAAATCTATATTTACATTCAAACTTAAGAAAAGCAATGTATTCACTGTTTCAAATGGCCACTTTTGGACAGTGATGTCATCAAATCTGTGTTGGCTGAGGGTTAATGCTAGGCAGTTGAACGTTGTTGGTCTTTAGGTGCTGGTTCAAGTCCTGTCACAACCACTGCTTTCACACACATGTCCCAATCTGCACAGACACCCTGAGCTCAGCAGGTGCACACATAACATGAGTTTTCAAGATTAATATACTTTTTTTGAGCCATATGGAAAGCTGGTTATTAGGTAGCCTAGTGGCATAGGTCGAGGGCGAGGAAGAAGAAAGGTAAGTAGTTATAGTATCGTAACCGACGGGCAACCAGCTAATTTTAGTTTTTTCTTCTAACATTCTCTTTTTTTTTTTTTTTTTCCTCTTTCACAATTACACTTTTCTGGCTGGGGCTTTGTTTGTTTTTCTTTATTTTATTTATTTAACACACACACACACACACACACAAATCTATATTTACATTCAAACAAGAAAAACAATGTATTCACTGTTTCAAATAGCCCACTTTTGGACAGTGATGTCATCAAATCTGGTGGCTGAGGGGAGTTAATGCTAGGCAGTTGAACGTTGTTGGGTCTTTTGAGGCGCTGGTTCAAGTCCTGTCCACAACCACTGCTTTTTCCACACACGTCCCGTTTCACTCACACAAATCTCAAAGTTATCCTGAAACTTTGCTCTATAGAAGTTTGTTACATTTGTATTTTACAATTCTTATTTGTTCTAAAGAAGAGGTTAAAAACACACATTCACATACATTGATGGTAAATCATTGAAGTTGCTGTCAAGTTTTTCTTTCTGAGCAATCAGAGAGAAATAAATGCTGCAACATTACATGATAGTTATATCACTTTTGTGTGGGGAAAGAAGATGACAGGTGTCTTGTTTTTGGGCACAATTGCAGCAAAAAATCATAAATTAATCTATTTTCTGATTTTACAGGGATCCATTTCATCAGCTTTGAGCTTTTTTAACTCTTTCCTGCTAGAGGCGCCTTTGTTTGTTTGATGCATCAGGTATTCAGGATCAAAAGAGTCTTTTTTTTTGGCAGGTTGTATCCATCCATGTTTTCTGTTTCCTCTTTAATGCTGTCATATTTTTGGAACAGATTCATACTTTAAATGGGCAAACTCTCTCAGCACACAGATGTTTACTTTAGATTCATTCAGCGTTCATTAAATGAAAGAAAATCACTAAATCACTTTCTCCTTTCCATACATGTGACATCACAAAACCTCTCAAAAAAACACCCAAACTACTGAATTCTTCAGACTTAAGGACAATAAATGATGTGGTTTATTTGGAAATACTGTGATGCAATCAAGTTTCTAACTAGATGTCAAGCAAAGGTTTTTGTTTTGTTTTTGCAAGCGTTAAGTTATACCTTGAACTGGATTTTTTCAGTCCCAAGCTATTTAATTTAGCATTTTTATTTCATGTTCAGCAGCAGTAATTCAAGCTGAAACAGAGGAGCAACTGGAGATCTTTGTATGCAAGTCAGACCAAAACAGAACAAAGCAGATCTGCTGTCTAAATTAAATGGAAGCATAACTCTGTAAACATCTGTAATCTGAGCAAGAACAAGCTGTAGCTTTCTGGTGCGGCATGTGTATCAAGGTGTTGAATAAAGGAAGCAAAACTGCATTTTCGAAAAGGTCAACTGGAAGTTGTTGAATTGAGATAGCAGCTGTCCAATGCTTCTCAGAGAGCATGTCATGCTTTTACAGCCAACCTGCCTGCAGGTCAGCTGTCCCTGACCACACATGAAACCCAGCGCCATTCTTTCCCATGAACATTTTCTCCATAGGGTGCACAGGTGGTTTTGTGCTTGAGTTCAAGTCACTCTGAGACCTCTGCAGCACTCCAGGCTGATTTGTTGCCCTTCATGTTGTCACGGAGGTGGAAGCATCACAAAAAGCCCCAGCCATCCCCAACACCAAAGCTCAAACTCTGCTGCTCCGCTGAAGCAAAACTACCAAATACAAGTGGAAACAAATGTCTGTTGACCTGATAAAGAAAACAAATCTTCTTAAGAATTTATGAGAAAAGCTCTCAAAATATATTTTATATCAAGCGTTTGGACTGTAGGACATGGGTATTTAAATGTGTGTGTTTCTCACTAATCGTACCAATCATCTACTTGTTCTCAATAATAAGTGTAGTCATCTTGTTTGCCAGAAACAACATGCCAGGACTGTCAGAAGCTCAGGAAGAAGCTGAAGAAGAAGGGAGGCAGAGGCGTATGCCTGCCAGTGCAGCTGGTTCTCTTCAGAGCCTGCTGACCTCAGGATCAGCCTCAGCTCGATGGGTCTGTAAGCGAAACACCCGGACTGACTGCTCACCTCAATCTACTTTCTAAACTCTCCATCCATCCATCCATCCTTGAGACGTCGTTGTGAAAGGAAGAACTTATCCTTGGTCTCGATTGTCAGCAAGACTAAAACATTTGTTTTCTATCTATCTGTCGAGAGGATTCTTGGAAGCATTTCCAGACTAGTAAAAAAACTGAATCTGGCCATCTCGCACCCATTCATCGTGGCTGATTTCAAAATATCTCTTCTTATACGTCTTCCTCTTTTGGAAGATGTATTTAGTACTAAAATATCTGGAACTTCAAACTTTCTGAATATGTTGTGACTGCTCAACTGTGACACATTGTGATTTTCTGCTCCTGCTCTATAAACAAATCTGTCTCCTGCCTGTACTAGAATAAAATATATCTGATGAGGATCATTAAACATTTTTTCTTCACATTTCTAAATCTTCTGGACTCAAGATGTTTATTTTTTTTACATGTCCCATAAACTTGAAAATTTGCATTTAAAAATGGAGGAAGTGAAGAAATGTCAAATGTTAAAAGTTTTATATAATCTTTTTAGCTTCTGTATCTTATCGGAAACTTTCAGTGTTGACATTGTAATAGAATTTGTAATTTTAGTTCAATTAAAAACTATTGGCACTTTCCTAGGAGTCTGGCCTGCAGACAGAATGGTTCCCTTTCAGTCCGGTCAACTAAGAAATAAAACACAAATAAAAATACATAAAGATTTTTAATTTATTTCATTTTTATTCCTGTGCAAAAAAAGTACTTGTTTAAAATCACATTCAAATTGTAGTATTTGAGAGAGAGACATTTATTTTGGTTTTGTTAAACACACAAACGTAAAACATCAACATAAACATTGACACTGAACAATGTCAACTTAAACTTTGAACAAAATCAACCGAAAAAGGTGTTGGGTGAAGCCGAGGCTTGTTTCCCCGACTCTGATTACAAACATCACATCTACCTACGAATTGATAGAACCTTGAAAAAAGAAGAGGAAAAAGAAAACAAAAATAGTTCTCAAAATTACCTTAAGAGTCTCTCAGTCCAAGGTATTTTTGATGTATTTTAAATTTATACACTTTCTTAAACTGATATCTGGAGTTTGCATTCTTCTGATTGTCAGATAATAAATTCTTCATGTTGACCGCCTGAACAAAAATCCCATTCCTTTAGAGACTTTGTGTATAATGTTGTGAACCATACTTCTCTGTCCTAACGAGAGCAGATCAGATATATTATATGCAATTTATGAGAGTTTGATCAGGTTGGCAAACTTGAAAATAAGCATTAGATTTATGTGGGTACCAGCACGTAGGGGGGTGGAGGGAAATGAAATGGCTGACTTCCTGGCAAAAAGGGCATTGAAACGGGGTATAGAGATAGAAATTCCATTAGGTAGGACAGAATTTAGGGCAATTATTAGGAGGCGTATTATGGAAGAATGGCAACATGTATACTATTAATGAAGCCCCTGCAGCATTAAAAGAAAAAAATGATAATACTTACCTGTGAAATGTTATGCCTTCCTCCTTCGTGGACTAATTTATTCGATTTTGGCAGTTGAAGCCCGCACAATGGACTGGAATTTTGCAGAAAATGTGTTCACATGCATGCACTGCAGCAGTGACTTGACCTCACCAAGATAATGGTGCATCTCTCCATGAGAATCCGTGATGTCTCCTCTAGCGAAAAATGCCTCATTGATCAAACACAGGTGTGGTCTGAGCCCTATCCTGCAGTTCTCGCGATACATCACTTAGCGAGACCACCCCAGCCATTGACCCCTGGGATGAGATAACAACAGACAGATTAGACACAGTCCATATATACAGATGGATCTATAGACCCAGAAACAATGAGAACTGGTTTTTTCTTTCTGTATCCTACATTGGACAAATATATTTGGAGTTAAGGCGTCAAGGATCTTTCAGTTTTGCAGTTGAAATGTTGGCAATATCATATAGTTTACACTGGCTAGAACAGAACGGGGAGTGGGGATGGTAGAATTTGTTCAGATTAGATTTGTCAGCTTTGATATCTCGGAAGTCATACTATTCTGAGAGCAGATCAGATAGTATATGAAATTTATGAAGAGAGTTTGATCAGGTTGGCAAGCTTGAGATAAGCATTAGATTTGTTATCATGGGTACCAGCACGTAGGGGTGGAGAGAAATGAAATGGCTGACTTCCTGGCAAAAGGGCATTGAAGCGGGAGTATAGAGATAGGGGTACATTAGGTAGGACCAGAAGTTAGGACAATTATTAGGAGGTGTATTATGGAAGACTGACAGAGGCAATGGGAAAGAGAGAGGAAAGGACGACATTATTCAATATACAAGGCAAAGTAGGAGAGGTATGAATGTCAGAGTAAACACCAGAGATGGCTGCATAATATACTGTTGAGGATGGACACACTGGTTTAAATATTACATTGCATCTGATAGGAAACATCCAACTGGTTTGTGTGAGTCTTGGGAAGAGGGGAAAATTCGATTGGAGCATGTTCTATGTCAGTGTGAACTGTATAGGGAGGAAGAGATGACAACTGGAAAATTGGGAGTGCGGATAGAGGGTGAACAAATGACTTTAAGAAGCTTTGGGGAGGAAGAATTTAAATGAATTGCAATTATAGGGTTTTTGAAAAAGAGAACTAGGTTATTGAGGAGAATTTAGTTTTTTTAGTTAAATTTAGTTAGAGTAATCCTCACTCGGTACACTCCCAGCACAGTGGTGTAATCAATACACCTTCACGTTAGTGCCTCCCACCAATAAAATCACAAGAAGAAGAAGAAGCCAATGACCCCAGCGGCCCGAATCACGTGGTCACTCCGCCAAACCCCGGCGGTGTGGCTTCATTCAGTGGAGTAAAATCAGAGATTTTGTCATGTTTCAGTCAAGGACATGAAATCAGCTCACGATTAACGAGAGATCTTGGACAATATCTCCCTTGGTTGTGAGGGAGCGAATGTTCAGGAGACCGAAGTTGACAGATATGCGGGGGAGATTGTTAGCCATCATGTTGTTAGCCGAGCGAGCAAGAGGAGCTAGGACGCTGTGTAGCATGGCGACCGGTGTGTCTTGATGACGACCAAGCAGAGGACCAGAGTGATTGATGGAGTTGGTGTTGTCGTAATGGAAGTTTCGTACAATCCTCGTAGTTTATATCTCCGGCGGGCGTAAATGTCGGAATCGTATATATATCTCATATCATGTTGGAGGAGCTAACGCGACGGTAGCCTGGGCAGAGATGGCGCGGGTTAGCAAGTTCATCAGTTGTAGCAGTGCTGTCGAGAAATTTGCTGGACAAGCGACAGGATAATCCAGGTGAGTAAAATCCACACAGGATCGACAGTAATCCCATTGTTGTTAGTTGGGTTTTAGTTGCAGTAATTATCCGGGAAAGCGGCGTCAGGGGGCGCGCCAGCGTTCACTCGACCCTGGATTTTGTGACAGGAGGATTGATTAGGGTTCTCAACTAGATTTCATTATCTGATGAAGAAGATCCAGATATTTTAAATAATTATTAATTTAGAATTTAAAAGAAGTCGAACAATAACTTGATTATAATCTATAGGATCATTTTTATGTATTAACATCACAGTGCCTCATAAAGAATTCGTGGATTATTAGATCAATTCTAATACATTTATTAGCACAAAATATCAAAATTTTATTTTTAATTGGGAAGGCAGTGGCCTTATTGATCAAGAAGTTTACAAACATGTTTATTATAACTCAGTTAGATATTTATTCTCCTGTACATCAACAAGTTGCCTTACATGAAAAAAGTCACAGGAATTCAATTTTTTTATTATCATATGCCTTATTAGTCTTTTTTTTTTTGTCAGGCGAAGATAGAGAAAGTATTGAATATGTTGAACATATTTCACAGACATGTTTGGAAAAAATTGTTACTTTATCTACACATAGGATATTTTGTAGATAAAGTTTTCTTCAAACTTGATCTTTTTTCCTCTTTCCACAATTACACTTTTTCAGCCGTGGCCTTGCTTGATTCCTGCTGTTTTATCCACATTTCAAAGCGTTATTCCAGCACACACACACACACACACACACACACACACACACACACACACACACACACACACACACACACACACACACACACACATTTAGTGAGACCACAGCCAAAACCAACATTGAACATTTTCAAATTCAAATATACCTTTTTCTGGCCAAGTATTTGCTTTTTCATTATCTTTTTAATCTTTTTCAAGACTTAAAGTATCTTCACGACTATCGGCACACGTCAAGAAGTCATACATGTTTTCTGTATTAGGATGCTGAGCCCCTCGCCTAATGTGTAGTTGTGGGTCGTAGAAGAAGATGGAGTGAGAAGGGAGGATAATGAGCCGTGGAACCTAACTGCATTGCATTATCCACATTTAAAGCCTTATGCTCCTACTTTATAACCCTCCAGCCATTTCAGTGTTGCTTGTGTTTCCTGAAACAGATTGGCCCTAGCGGTTAAGGCGCGGCTGCAAATAATTTCCTGCCGTTTTATCAATTTCAAAACTTTATTCAACACACACACACACACACACACACATTTTATGTTGGTAGAGACCACAGCCAAAACCAACATAGAACATTTCAAATTCAAATATACTTTTTTTTATGCAACATTAACCTGGTTGTTATGGCCTAGCAGGATAGGTCAAGGGCTGGAAATACATATGAGGGTAATTCAGGTAATAGTATGAATCAGCGGGCAGCCAGTTCATTTTCATTTTTCTTCCAACTTTCTCTTTTTTTCCCTATTTTCCACAATGACACTTTTTCCGGCGGAGTATTGCTTTTCCTTTATTTATGTATTTATGTATGTATTTATTATTTATTTAACACAGACACACACACACACAAATCTATATTTACATTCAAACAATGTATTCACTGTTTCAAATGGCCCACTTTTGGACAGTGATGTCATCAAATCTGGTGGCTGAGGGGTTAATGCTAGGCAGTTGAACGTTGTTGGGGTCTTTAGGTGCTGGATTTCAAAGTCTGTCCACAACCACTGCTTTTTCCACACACATCCCAATCTGCACAGACACCCTGAGCTCAGCAGGTGCACACATAACATGAGTTTTCAAATTCAAATATATACTTTTTTTTTTGAGCCATATGGAAAGCTGGTTGTCGTGGCCTGGTGGCATGGAGTCGAGGCGGAAGAAGAAAGGTAAGTAGTTATGAAATGCTCGTAACAGCCCGGGCAACCAGCTAATTTTACGTTTTTCTTCCTAACATTCTCTTTTTCCTCTTTCCACAATTACACTTTATAAACAGTTTGTTTGTTTTCTTTATTTTATTTATTTATTTAACACACACACACACACACACAAATCTATATTTACATTAGCTCAAAAAGAAAAACAATGTATTCACTGACCAAATAGCCCCTTTTGGACAGTGATGTCATCAAATCTGGTGGCTGAAGTTAATGCTAGGCAGTTAGACGTCATTGAGGTCTTTAGCGCTGGTTTGAGTCCTGTCCACAACCACTGCTTTCACACACATATCCCGTTTCACTCACACAAATCTCAAAGTCATCCTGAAACTTTGCTCTAAAGAAGTTTGTTACATTTGTATTTTCAATTCTTAATTTATTTCTAAAGAAGGAGTTAAAAACACACATTCACATACATTGATAGTAAATCTGTTGAAGTTGCTGTCAGTTGCTTCTTTCTGAGCAATCCAGAGAAATAAATGCTGCAACATTACATGATAGTTATATCACTTTTGTGGGAAAAAAAAGATGAGTGTCTTGTTTTTGGGCACAGTGCTGTAAAATTCATAAATTAATCTATTTTTTCTGATTTTACAGGGGATCCATTTCATCAGCTTTGAGCTTTTAACTCTTTCCTGCTGGCGCCTTTGTTTGTTTGATGCATCAGTGTGTAGGATCAAAAGAGTCTTTTTTTGGCAGGATGTATCCATCCATAATTTTCTATTTTTCCTCTTTACGCTGTCATATTTTGGAACAGATTCATACCTAAATGGAGCAAACTCTCAGCACACCAGATGTTTTACTTTAGATTCATTCAGCGTTCATTTAAGCTACAGAAAGAAAATCACTAAATCACTTTCTCCTTTCCATACATGTGTGACATCACAAAACCTCTCAAAAAAACACCCAAACTACTGAATTCTTTAGACTTAAGGACAATAAATTATGTGGTTTATTTGGAAATACTGTGATGCAATCAAGTTTCTAACTAGATGTCAAGCAAAAGGTTTTTGTTTTGTTTTTGCAAAGATTAAGTTATACCTTGAACTGGATGTTTTCAGACCCAAACTATTTAATTTAGCTTTTTTATTTCATGTTCAGCAGCAGTAATTCATGCTGGAAACAGAGGAGCAACTGGATGTCTTTGTATGCCAAGTCAGACCAAAACAGAACAAAGCAGATCTGCTGTCTAAATTAAATGGAAGCATAACTCTGTAAACATCTGTAATCTGAGCAAGAACACGCTGTAGCTTTCTGGTGCGGCGTGTGTATCAAAGTGTTGAAAAAGGAAAAGCAAAACTGCTGCATTTCAAAGAAAAAGGTCAACAGGAAGTTGAATTGAGATACTTGTGTCAATGCTTCTCCAGAGAGCATGTCATGCTTTTGACCACACATGAAACCAAGCGCCATTCTTTCCATGAACATTTCTCCATAAGTACACAGGTGGTTTGTTGCCGGAGTTCAAGTCACTCTGAGACACTCTCTGCAGCACTCAGGCTGATTGTTTGCCCTTCATGTTGTCACGAGGAGATGGAAAAGCATCTCAAAGCTAGCCATCCCCAACACCAAAGCAAACTCTGCTATCGCTAAAAGAAAAGCAAAACTACAAGTGGAAACAAATGTCTGTTGACCTGATAAAGAAAACAAATCTTTAAGGACATTTATGAGAAAAGCTCCATATATTTTATATCAAGCGTTTGGACTGTAGGACATGGGTATTTAAATGTGTGTGTTTTCTCACTAATCATGCAATCATCTACTTGTTCTCAATAATAAGTGTAGTCATCTTGTTTGCAGAAACAACATGCCGGACTGTCAGAAGCTCAGGAAGAAGCTGAAGAAGAAGAGGCAGAGCGTATGCCTGCCAGTGCAGCTGGTTCTCTGCTTCAGAGCCTGCTGACCTCAGGATCAGCCTCAGCTCCGATGGGTCTGTAACCAAACACCGGACTGACTGCTCACCTCAATCTACTTTCTAAACTCTCCATCCATCCATCCATCCATCCATCCTTCCCAGGGCGTGCGTTGTGAAAGGAAAGCATCCTTGGTCTCGATTGTCAGCAAGACTAAAACGTGTTTTCTAATATCTGTCGAGGAGGATTCTTGACATTTCAGACTGTACAAAAAACTGAATCTGTGCATCTGCACCCATTCATCGATGGCTGATTTCAAAATATCTCTTCACCAAATCTTCCTCTTTTTTGGAAGAAGATGTATTTAGACACAAATATCTGGAACTTCAAACTTTCTGAATATGTTGTGACTGCTCAACTGTGACACATTGATTTTTTCTGCTCCTGCTCTTTAAGCAAATCCTGTCTCCTGCCTGTACTAAGAATAAAATATATCTGATGAGGATCATGAAACATTTTTTCTTTACATTTCCTAAACTTCTGGACTCTAGGCAGTTTATTTTTTTACATGTCCATAAACTTTGTATTTGCATTTTAAAAATGGAGGAAGTGAAGAAATGTCAAATGTTAAAAGTTTTATATAATCTTTTTAGCTTCTGTTTCTTATCGGAAACTTTCAGTGTTGACATTGTAATAGAATTTGTAATTTTAGTTCAATTCAGCTATTGGCACTTTCTAGGAGTCTGGCCTGCAGACAGAATGGTTCCCCTTTCAGTCAGTCAATAAAACACAAATAGAAATACATAAAGATTTTTAATTTAGTTCATTTTCATTCCTGTGCAAAAAAAAGTACTTGTTTAAAATCACATTCAGATTGTAGTATTTGAGAGAGAGACATTTATTTTTGTTTAGTTTAACACACAAACGTAAAACATCAAAATAAACCTTGACACTGAACAATGTCAACTTAAACTAACATAAACTTTGAACAAAATCAACTGAAAAGGTGTTGGGTGAAGCCCGAGGGCTTGTTTCCCGACTCTGATTACAAACATCACATCTACCTACAAATTCATAGAACCTTAAAAAAAGAAGAGGAAAAAGAAAACAAAAACACTTCTCAAATTTACCTCAAGAGTCTCTCAGTCCAAGGTATTTTTGATGTATTTTAAATTTATACACTTTCTTAAACTGATATATGGAGTTTGCATTCTTCTGATTGTCAGATAATAAATTCCTCATGTTGACCCCCTGAACAAAAATCCTATTCCTTTAGAGACTTTGTGTATAATGTTGTGAACCATACTTCTCTGTCCTAACGAGAGCAGATCACATTGGAAAAATATCAAGTTTTATTCTAAAGAATTTCCAGTCACTGAGTCAGAAATGTATAAATTTATATTAATAAAATAGCCTAGTCCTAGTATACGGTATACTGTACATAGGTTTAACGGAATAAAATGTACATTTATGTCGACAGCAAATTATACGTACATCATCCCTACATGTTGATAATAGTCCTGCAGCATCATGCATGTCAACATGTATACTATTAATGAAGCCCCTGCAGCATTAAAGAAAAAATGATAGCTTGCCTGTGAAATGTTATGCCTTCCTCCTTCATTGAACTAATTTAGTGATTTGGCAGTTGAAGCGCACAATGGACTACAGAGTACAAAATGTGCCACATGCATGCACTGCAGCAGTGACTTCACCTCACCAAGATGGCGGTGCTCTCCTCCCATGAGGAATCACGTGTTGTCTCCTCTAGCGAAAAAATACCTCATTGATCCAAACACAGGTGTGGTCACAGGCCCTAACCTACAGTTCTCGCGATACATCACTGCGAGACCACCCCAGCCATTGCACCCCTGGGATGAGATAACAGCAGACAGATTAGACACAGTCCATATATACAGATGGATCTATAGACCCAGAAACAATGAGAACTGGTTTTCTTTCTGTATCCCTACATTGGACAAATATGTTGGAGTTAAGACGTCAAAGGATCTTTCAGTTTTTGCAGTTGAAATGTTGGCAATATCATATAGTTTACACTGGCTAGAACAGAACAGAATTGGGGATGGTAGAATTTGTTCCAGATTAGTTGTCAGCTTTGATATCTCGGAAGTCATACTATTCACGAGAGCAGATCAGATATATTATATGAAATTTATGAGAGTTTGATCAGGTTGGCAAACTTGAAAATAAACATTAGATTTATGTGGGTACCAGCACGTAGGGGTGGAGGAAATGAAATGGCTGACTTCCTGGCAAAAGGGCATTGAAACGGGGTATAGAGATAGAAATTCCATTAGGTAGGACAGAATTTAGGGCAATTATTAGGAGGCGTATTATGGAAGAATGGCAGACACAATGGGAAAGGGAGAGGAAAGGTCGACATCTATTTAGTATTCAGGACAAAGTAGGGAGAGGTATGAATGTCAGAGTAAACACCAGAGATAGCTGCATAATATCACTGTTGAGGATGGGACACACTGGTTTAAATAATACATTGCATCTGATAGGGAAACATCCAACTGGTTTGTGTGAGTGCGGGAAAGGGGAAGAGTCGGTGGAGCATGTTCTATGTCAGTGTGAACTGTATAGGGAGAAAGACGACAACTGGAAAGTGGGAATGCGGATAGAGTGAACAAATGACTTTAAAGAAGCTTTTGGGAGGAAGAGAGAATTTAAATGGTGCAATTATAGGGTTTTGAAAAGAGAACTAGGTTATTGAGAGAATTTAGTTTTTTTAGTTAAATTTGGTTAGGTAATCCTCCTCTGACCACGTAACACAGTAGGTGGCGGTAATGCACCTTCCCACGTTGAGTACATCCACCAATAAAATCACAAGAAGAAGAAGAAGCCAATGACCCCAGCGGCCCGAATCACGTGATCACTCCGCCAAACCCCGGCGGTGTGGCTTCATTCAGTGGAGTAAAATCCAGGGAATTTTGTCATGTTTCAGTCAAGGACATGAAATCCAGCTCACGATTAACGAGGAGATCTTGGACAATATCTCCCTTGGTTGTGAGGGAGCGAATGTTCAAAAGACCGAAGTTGACAGATATGCGGGGGAGATTGTTAGCCATGTTGTTAGCCAGGCGAGCAACAGGAGCTAGGACGCTGTGGTTAGCATGGCGACCGGTGTGTCTTGATGGACGGCGAGCAGAAGACCAGAAGTGACTTGATGGGTGGTGTTGTCGTAATGGAAGTTCCGACATAATCCTCAATCGAGTTTATATCTCCGGCAGGGCACGTAAATGTCAGAATCGTATATCTCATATCATGTTGGAGGAGCTAACGCGACGTGGCATAGGCAGAATGGCGCGGGCAGGTTAGCAGTTCATCAGGTTGTAGCAGTGCTGTCGGGAAATTTGCTGGACAGCGACAGGATAATCCAGGTGAGTAAAATCCACACAGGATCGACAGTAATCCACATTGTTGGTAGTTGGGTTTAGTTGCAGTAATTATCCAGGGAGAAGCGGCCGTCAGGGGGCGCGCCAGCGTTCACTCGACCCTGGATTTGTGACAGGAGGATTGATTAGGGTTCTCAACTAGATTTCATTATCTGATGAAGAAGATCCAGATATTATTTTAAATAATTATTAATTTAAATTTAAAAGAAGTCGAACAATAACTTGATTATAATCTATAGGATCATTTCTTATGTCAATAACATCACAGTGCCTCAGAAAGAATTCATGCAAAAAAGGTTATTAGATCGAATTCTAATACATTTATTAGCACAAAATATCAAATTTTATTTTTAATTGGGGAGGGCAGTGGCCTTATTGATCAAGAAGTTTACAAACATGTTTATTATAACTCAGTTAGATATTTATTCTCCACCTATTACATCAACAAGTTGCCTTACATGAAAAAAGTCACAGGAATTCAATTTTTTTATTATCCCTTAATAACCTTATTAGTCTTTTTTTTTGTCAGGCGAATGGAGAAAGTATTGAATATGTTGAACATATTTCACAGACATGTTTGGAAAAAATTGTTACTTTATCTACACATAGGATATTTTGTAGATAAAGTTTTCTTCAAACTTGATCTTTTCCTCTTTTCACAATTACACTTTTTTAATGTGCTTGATTGTAACTGTTTATCATTTCAGACTATTTCATTTTTTGTGAGCCACATTAAATAACACTGGTAATTTCATTCATTTACCTTTTTGGCAGAGCTTGCTTTTTATTTATCTGTTGCTTTATCTGTAAAGGCTTAAAAATGTTACATTATATTTGTCAGTCTTGTGCTGTGTGAAGGATATTTGTGAGCCTCTTCATTATGTGGTTGGTGTGAAGAAGATGAGATGAGAAGACATAAGAGCCAAGTGGAACCTAACACATTGCAACTATCTACATTTAGTATAATATAGTTTTATATATCATTGTTTTCAATTGTGCATGTTTTATAAATGGGTGACTGTGATTTCAAACGCTGTTGTAATCATTCTGCCATTTATCATTTGGTTTATATTAACACACACACACACACACATTTATGTTTGCAGAGACCACAGCCAAAACCAACATAGAACATTTCAGAAGATTCCAAAATATGCACTTTTTATTCAACATTAACCTGGTTGTTGTATTTTAACAAGAATAATTAGAGCTGATAGCAGGTATTCAGTGTGTGTCATGGGCCTTGGACCATTTTTTCATTTTTTCTTTAACTTTCTCTTTTTCCTATTTTCCCACAATGACACTTTTTCATTTGTTGCTTTTTCCTTTATTTTGTGTATTTATGTAATAGTATTTATTTATTTATTTAACACAGACACACACACAAATCTATATTTACATTCAAACAATGTATTCACTGTTTCAAATGGCCCACTTTTGGACAGTGATGTCATCAAATCTGGTGGCTGAGGGGTTAATGCTAGGCAGTTGAATGTTGTTGGGGTCTTTAGGCGCTGGTTCGAGTCCTGTCCACAACCACTGCTTTTTCCACACACGTCCCGTTTCACTCACACAAATCTCAAAGTTATCCTGAAACTTTGCTCTAAAAGTTTGTTACATTTGTATTTTA
The DNA here is from genome assembly GCA_037389245.1 of Oryzias sinensis. Lineage (NCBI taxonomy): Eukaryota > Metazoa > Chordata > Actinopteri > Beloniformes > Adrianichthyidae > Oryzias > Oryzias sinensis. The sequence continues at coordinate 8,267,819 of CM074491.1, forward strand.
CAATTCCTTATTTGTTCTAAAGAAGGAGTTAAAAACACACATTCACATACGGTGATGGTAAATCATTGAAGTTATATCAAGTTTTCTTTCTGAGCAATCAGAGAAACAAATGCTGCAACATTACATGATGAAGATTATATCACTTTTTGGTAGGAAAAAAAGATGACTGAGTGTCTTGTTTTTGGGCACAATTGCAACAAAAAATTCATAATTAATCTATTTTTCTGATTTTACAGGATCTATTTCATCAGCTTTGAGAACTTTTTAACTCTTTCCTGCTAGAGCGCCTTTGTTTTGTTTGATGCATCAGGTATTCAGGATCAAAGAGAGTCACTTTTTTTGGCAGGTTGCCTCCATCCATGTTTTCTGTTTCCTCTTTAATTCTGTCCATATTTGGAACAGATTCATGCACTAAATGGAGCAAACTTTCCAGCACACCAGATGTTTTACTTTAGATTCATTCGGGCGTTCATTTAATGAAAAAATCACTAAATCACTTTCTCCCTTTCCATACATGTGTGACATCACAAAACCTCTCAAAAAAACACCCAAACTACTGGTGCTTTAGACTTAAGGACAATAAATGATGTAGTTTATTTGAAATACTGGTACAATCAAGTTTATAACATGTCAAACAAAAGGTTTTTGTTTTGTTTTTGCAAACGTTAAGTTATACCTTGAACTGGATTTTTTTTCAGCCCCAAACTATTTAATTTAGCATTTTATTTCATGTTCAGCAGTAATTCATGCTGGAAACAGAGGAGCAGCTGGATGTCTTTGTATGCCGTCAGACCAAAACAGAACAAAACAGATCTGCTGTCTAAATTGATGGAAGCATAACTCTCTGTAAACATCTGCTAATCTGAAGCAAGAACATGTAGCTTTCACAGTGCTGGCATGTGTATCAAGGTGTTGAATAAGGAAAGCAAAACTGCTGCATTTCAAGAAAAAGGTCAACTTAGGAAGTTGTTGAATTGAGATAGCAACTGTCAATGCTTCTCAGAGAGCATGTCATGCTTTTACAGCAACCTGCCTGCAGGTCAGCTGTTCACGACCACACATGAAACCAAGCGCCATTCTTTCCCTTGAACATTTTCTCCATAAGTGCACAGGTGGTTTTGTTACTTGGAGTTCAAGTCCTCTGAGACACTCTGCAGCACTCCAGGCTGATTTGTTTGCCAGCCTTCATGTTGTCCACGCGGAGATGGAAGAAGCATCACAAAAGCCCCAACAGCCATCCCCAACACCAAAGCTCAAACTCTGCTGCTCCTTCAAGCAAAACTACAAGTGGAAACAAATGTCTGTTGACCACCAGTAAAGAACAAATCTTTAAGGACATTTATGAAAAGCTCTCAAAATATATTTTATATCAGCGTTTGGACTGTAGGCCTTGGGTATTTAAATGTGTGTGTTTTTTCTCACTAATCATTACAATCATCTACTTGTTCTCAATAATAAGTGTAGTCATCTTGTTTGCAGAAACAACATGCCGGACTGTCAGAAGCTCGGAAAGAAGCTGAAGAAGAGAGGGCAGAGAGCGTGTGCCTGCCAGTGCAGCTGGTTCTGCTTCAGAGCCTGCTGACCTCGAAAGGGATCAGCCTCAGCTCCGATATGGGTCTGTGGCAAACACCGGACTGACTGCTTACCTCAATCTACTTTCGCTCTCCATCCATCCATCCATCCAAAAATCCATCCTTGGTGTCGTTTGGTGGAGAAAGGAAGAACTTATCCTTGGTCTCGATTGTCAACAAGACTAAAACATTGTTTTCTATCTATCTGTCGAGGAGGATTCTTGAAGCATTTCCAGACTGTACAAAAAAAACTGAATCTGTGCATCTCACACCCATTCATAGATGGCTGATTTCAAAATATCTCTTCCTCGTCTTCCTCTTTTTGGAAGATGTATTTGGAGCTCTAAATATCTGGAACTTCAAACTTTCTGGAATATGTTGTGACTGCTCCAGCACAATGACACATTGTGATTTTTCTGCTCCTGCTCTTTAAACAAATCTGTCTCCTGCCTGTATTAGAATAAAATATATCTGATGAGGATCATGAAACATTTTTTCTTTACATTTCTAAAGCTTCTGGACTCTAGAGCGTTTATTTTTACATGTCCATAAACTTTAGCATTTGCATTTAAAAATGGAGAAGTGAAGAAATGTCAAATGTTAAAAAGTTTTATATAATCTTTTTAGCTTCTGTTTCTTATCGGAAACTTTCAGTGTTGACATTGTAATAGAATTAGTAATTTAGTTCAATTAAAAACTATTAGCTTTCTAGAGTCTGGCCTGCAGACAGAATGGTTCCCTTTCAGTCCGGTCAATAAAACACAAATAGAAATACATAAAGATTTTTAATTTAGTTCATTTCATTCCTGTGCAAAAAAAAAAGTACTTGTTTAAAATCACATTCAGATTGTAGTATTTGAGAGAAAGACATTTATTTTTGTTTAGTTTAACACACAAACGTAAAACTTATCAAAATAAGCCTTGACACTAATGTCAGCAAACTTTGAACAACATAGGCTTTAGACAAAATCAACTGAAAAGGTGTTGGGTGGAAGGCGGGCTTGTTTCGATACATTACAGCTTATCACATCTACCTACAAATTCACTTAGAACCTTAAAAAAGAAAGAGGAAAAAGAAAACAAAAACACTTTACTCAATTTTAGCTCAAGGAGTCTCTCTCAGTCAAGGTATTTTTGATGTGTATAAATTATACACTTTCTTAAACTGATATATGGAGTTGCATTCTTCTAGTTATCAGATAATAAATTCCTCATGTTGACCCCTGAACAAAAAATCCTATTCGCTAGAGACTTTGTGTGTAATGTTGTGAACCATACTTCTCTGTCCTAACGAGGCAGATCACATTTAAGGAAAAATATCAAGTTTTATTCTAAAAATTCAGTCACTGAGTCAGAAATGTATAAATTTATATTAATAAAATAGCCTAGTCTAGTATACATTTATACTGTACATAGGTTTAACAGAATAAATATGTACATTTATGTCGACAGCAAATTATCAGTACATCATCCGAACATGTTGATAATAGTCCTGCAGCATCATGCATGTCAACATGTATACTATTAATGAAGCCCCTGCAGCTTTAAAAGAAAAAAAAATGCCTGTGAAATGTTATGCCTTCCTCCTTGTAGACTCATTTCTACGATTTATGCAATTGAAAGCCGCACAATGGACTGGCATTTTACAAAAAATGTGTTCACATGCATGCACTGCAGCAGTGACCTGACCTCACCAAGATGGCGGTGCTCTCCTCCCATGAGGAATCACGTGATGTCTCCTCTAGCGAAATACCTCATTGGTCCAAACACAGGTGTGGTCACACAATGAGAACTGGTTTTTCTTTCTGTATCCCTACATTGGACAAATATGTTGGAGTTAAGACGTCAAAGGATCTTTCAGTTTTGCAGTTGAAATGTTGGCAATATCATATAGTTTACACTGGCTAGAACAGAACAGAATTGGGGATGGTAGGAATTTGTTCCAGATTCGTTTGTCAGCTTTGATATCTCTGAAGTCATACTATTCTAGAGCAGATCAGATATATTATATGAAATTTATGAGGATTTGATCAGGTTGGCAAACGAAAGGAGAAATAAGCATTAGATTTATGTGGGTACCAGCAGGTAGGGGTGGAGGGAAATGAAATGGCTGACTTCCCTGGCAAAGGGCATTAAAGCGGGAATGAGAGATAGAGAAATTCCATTAGCTAGGACCAAATTTAGGGCAATTATTGGGAGGCGTATTATGGAAGAATGGCAGACTGTGTGGAAGGGAGAGGAAAGGTCGACATCTAGTAAGTATTCAGGATAAAGTAGGGGAGAGGAGTATGAATGTCAGAGTAAACACCTAGAGATAACTGCATAATATCACTGTTGAGGATGGGACACACTGGTTTAAATAATACATTGCATCTGATAGGGAAACACCCAACTGGTTGTTAGTCACGGGAAAGGGGAAGAAGTCGGTGGAGCATGTTCTATGTCAGTGTGAACTGTATAGGGGAGAAGATGACAACTGGAAAGTAAGTGCGGATAGAGGAATTGAACAAATGAAGCTTTGAGAGGGAAGGAGAATTTAAATGAATTTAGCAATTATAGGGTTTTGAAGAGAACTAGGTTATTGAGGAGAATTTAGTTTTTTTAGTTAAATTTGGTTAGGTAATCCTCACTCTGACCCACACTCCAACACAGTAGGTGGCGGTAATGCACCTTCACGTTAGTGCCTCCCACCAATAAATTCACAAGAAGAAGAAAAAGCCAATGACCCCAGTGGCCCGAATCACGTGATCACTCCGCCAAACCCCGGCGGTGTGGCTTCATTCAGTGGAGTAAAATCCAGGGAATTTTGTCATGTTTCAGTCGGGCATGAAGTCAGCTACACGATTAATGAGAGATGATGGACAATATCTCGCCAGTTTAATGAGGGGCGAATGTTCAGGGTCAGAAGTTGACAGATATGCGGGGAAGATTGTTAGCCATCATGTTGTTATGCGAGCAGGCAAGACGAGCTAGGACGCTGTGTGTAGCATGACCGGTGTGTCTTGACGGACGGTGAGCAGATGACAAGAGTGACTTGATGGAGTTGGTGTTGTCATGGAAGTTCCGACATAATCCTCGATGGTTATATCTCAGCGGGGCACGTAAATGTCGGAATCGTATATATATCTCATATCATGTTGGAGGAGCTAACGCGACGGTGGCCTGGGCGGAGAGTACCGCGGGTTAGCAAGTTCATCAGTTGTAGCAGTGCTGTCGAAATTTGCTGGACAAGCGACAGGATAATCCAGGTGAGTAAAATCCACACAGGATCGACAGTAATCCACATTGTTGTGGTTAATTTAGTTGCAGTAATTATCCAGGGAGAAGCGGCCGTCACGGGGCGCGCCAGCGTTCACTCGACCCTGGATTTTGTGACAGGAGGATTGATTAGGGTTCTCAACTGCGATTTCATTATCTGATGAAGAAAATCAGATATTACTTTAAATAGTGACCAATTTAAATTTAAAAGAAGTCGAACAATAACTTGATTATGATCTATAGGATCATTTTTATGTCGATAACGTAAGGTATCATAAAAAAGAATTCATGCAGGTTATTAGATCAATTCTAATACATTTTATTAGCACAAAATATCAAATTTTATTTTTTTAATTGGGAGGGCAGTGGCCTTATTGATCAGAAGTTTACAAACATGTTGTATAACTCAGTTAGATATTTATTCTCCACCTGTACATGTAAGTTGCCTTACATGAAAAAGTCACAGGAATTCCATTTTTATTACCCTTAAAAACCTTATTAAAGTCTTTTTGTGTCAGCGAATGGAGAAAGTATTGAACATGTTGAACATATTTCACAGACATGTTTGGAAAAAATTGTTTCTTTATCTACATAGGATGTTTTGTAGATAAAGTTTTCTATTTCAAACTTGATCTTTTTCCTCTTTTCCCACAATTACACTTTTTTTAGGCGTGTTGCTTGATTCCTGCTGTTTTATCACATTTCAAGCGTTATTCAACACACACACACACACACACACACACACACACACACACACACACACACACACACACACACACACACACACACACACACACACACACACATTTAGTGAGACCACAGCCAAAACCAACATAGAACATTTCAAATTCAAATATACCTTTTTCTGGCCGAGGGGCTTGCTTTTTCATTTATCTATTTTTTAATCTATTTTTCCAAGACTTAAATCTTCATTTATAGGAGCACACGTCAAAGTCATACATGTTTTTCTGCCAGCAGGGGTACCCCTGCTGGCGCCTGCGCCTAATGTGTAGTTGTGGAGTCGTAGAAGAAGATGGAATGAGGAGAGGGAGAGGGCGCAAAGGCCAAGTGGAACCTAGCATTAACTATCTCATTTTAAAGCCTTATGCTCCTACTATAACCCTCAGCCATTTTCCAGTGTTGCTTTTGTTTCTAAACAGGTAGCCCCTGTGAGTTAAAGCACAACAATAATTTCCTACCCGTTTTATCAAATTTCAAAACTTTATTCAACACACACACACACACACACATTTATGTTAGTAAGACCACAGCCAATACCAACATAGAACATTTCAAATTCAAATATACTTTTTTTATGCAATTAAGCATTAACCTGGTTGTTATAGCCCCTAGCAGGATGGTCGAGGGCTGAAATACATGAGGGTAATTCAGATAATGATGTCGAATCAATGAGCAACCAGTTCATTTTCATTTTCTTCCAATTTTCTTTTTCCTCTTTTCCACAATGACACACTTTTTTTCGACGGGCTTGCTGTTTTTCTTCATTTTATGTATATATTTATTTTAACACAGACACACAAACACACACACACACAATCTATATTTACATTCAAACTTAAAGAAAAACAATGTATTCACTGTTTCAAATAGCCCACTTTTGGACAGTGATGTCATCAAATCTGGTGGCTGAGAGAGGTTAATGCTAGGCAGTTGAGCGTTGTTGGGGTCTTTAGGTGCTGGTTCAAGTCCTGTCCACAACCACTGCTTTTTCCACACATGTCCCAATCTGCACAGACACCTGAGCTCAGCAGGTGCACACATAATAGAGAATTTTCAAATTCAAATATACTTTTTTGAGCCATATGGAAAGCTGGTTATCGTGGCCTGAACATTGGCATGGGTCGAGGGCCGGAAGAAGAAAGGTAAGTAGTTATAGTATATGCCGGGCAGCAGCTAATTTTTCGTTTTTCTTCTTTCTCTTTTTTCTCTTACTACAATTACACTTTCGGCTGTGGGCTTGCTTTTTCTCTTCATTTTATTCTTTTTTTTAGAAAAACTAAAGTATTTTCCGACTATAAGGCACACGATCAAAGTCATACATGTTTTCCTCCAGCAGGGGTGCCCTATGAGCCCCTCGCCTAATGTAATGATTATTAGATTAGTAGAAGAGATGGAGTGAGAAGGAGAGGCATGAGGCCATGTGGAACCTAACTGCATTTGCCTCTACATTTTAAAAAGCCTTATGCTCCTACTTTATAACCCTCAGCCATTTCAGTGTTGCTAGTGTTTCCTGGAAACAGGTGGCCCTAGCGGTTAAGAGGCGCTGGCTGCAAATAATTTCCTGCGTTTATCAAATTTCAAAACTTTATTCAACTCACACAAACACACACACACACACGCACACACATTTATTTTTAGTGACATCCCGACCAAAACCAACATAGAACATTTCAAATTCAAATATACTTTTTTTTATGCAACATTAACCTGGTTGTTATGGCCTAGCAGGATAGGTCGAGGGCTGGAAATACATGAGAATTAATTAGGTATCAGTCTCCGAATCCAGCGGGCAGCAGTTCATTTTCATTTTTCTTCCAATTTTCTTTTTTTCCTCTTTCCACATTAGGCTTTTTTCCGGCGAAGAGCTTTGCTTTTCTTTGTTTTGTATTTATTTATTTATTTATTTACTTACACAGCGCACACACACACACACAGATCTATATTTACATTCAAACTTAAAGAAAAACAATGTATTCACTGTTTCAAATGGCCCACTTTTGGACAGTGATGTCATCAAATCTGGTGGTTGAGGTTAATACTGAGCAGTTGGACGTCATTGGGGTCTTTAGGTGCTGGTTTCAAGTCCTGTCACAACCACTGCTTTTTCCACACACACATGTCCCAATCTGCTGGTACCTGAGCTCAGCAGGTGCACACATAACATGGAGTTTTCAAATTCAAATATACTTTTTGAGCCATATGGAAAGCTGGTTGTAGAGTAGCCTGAAATGGCATAGGTGGGGCAGAAGAAGGTAAAGTAGTTATAGTATGTCGTAACCGGCGGGCAGCCAGCTAATTTTCGTTTTTCTTCTAACATTCTCTTTTTCCTCTTTCTAATTATTTCGGCCGTGGGCTTGCTTTTTTTCTTCATTTTATTATTTATTTATTTAACACACACACACACACAAACACACACACACAAATCTATATTTACATTCATATTTTAAAGAAAAAACAATGTTCACTGTTTTAAATGGCCCACTTTTGGACAGTGATGTCATCAAATCTGAGTGGCTGAGGGTTAATGCTGAGCATTGAACGTCATTGGGGGTCTTTAGGCGCTGGTTTGAGTCCTGTCCACAACCACTGCTTTTTCCAGAAGCCACATGTCCGTTTCACTACACAAATCTTTTCTAGTTGCTGTCAAGTTTTCTTTCGAGCAATCAGAGAAATAAATCTGCAACGATACATGATAGTTATATCCAATTTTTGTGGGGAAAAAAAGATGACAGGTGTCAGCATTTTTGGGCACAATTGCAACAAAAAATTCATAAATTAATCTATTTTCTGATTTTACAGGGATCCATTTCATCGGCTTTGAGCTTTTAATACTTTCTGCTAGAGGCGCCTTTGTTTGTTTGATGCATCAGGTATTCAGGATCAAAGGAGTCTTTTTTGGCAGGTTGTATCCATCCATGTTTTTTCTGTTTCCTCTTTAATGCTGTCATATTTTGGAGCAGATTCTGCACTTTCATCGAACCGACTCTCAGCGCACCAGTTTTACTTTAGATTCATTCAGCGTTCATTTAATGAAAGAAAATCACTAAATCACTTTCTCCTTTCCATACATGTGTGACATCACAAAACCTCTCAAAAAAACACCCAAACTACTGAATTCTTCAGACTTAAGGACAATAAATGATGTGGTTTATTTGGAAATACTGGCGATGCAATCAAGTTTCTAACTAGATGTCAAGCAAAGGTTTTTGTTTTGTTTTGCAAGCGTTAGAAATTATACCTTGAACTGGTTTTTTCCAGCCCCAAACTATTTAATTTAGCATTTTTATTTCATGTTCCAGCAGCAGTAATTCAAGCTGAAACAGAGGAGCAGCTGGATGTCTTTGTATGCAAGTCGAACCAAAACAGAACAAAGCAGATCTGCTGTCTAAATTAAATGGAAGCATAACTCTATGCAGCATCTGCTTAATCTGAGCAGAACAAGCTGTAGCTTTCTGAATTAACGGCGTGTGTATCAAGGTGTTGAATAAAGGAAAAGCAAAACTGCTGCATTTCAAGAAAAAGGTCAACAGGAGGGTTGGATTGAGATAGCAGCTGTCCAATGGCTATAGAGAGCATGTCGTACTTTTACAGCAACCTGCCTGATGGTCAGCTGTTCACACTGACCACACATGAAACCAGCGCCATTCTTTCCCATGAACATTTTCTCCATAGGGTGCACAGGTGGTTTTGTTACTTGGAGTTCAAGTCACTCCTGAGACACTCTGCAGCACTCAGGCCCAGTTTGTTTGCCAGCCTTCATGTTGTCACGGAGGTGGAAGCATCACAAAAGCCCAGCCATCCCCAACACCAAAGCTCAAACTCTGCTGCTCCGTACAAACAAAACTACCAAATACAAATTGAAACAAATGTCTGTTGACCTGATCGAAAAGAAGCAAATCTTTAAGGACATTTTATAGAAAAGCTCTTAAAAATATATATATTTCCTTTCAAGCTATTGGACTGTAGGACATGGGTATTTAAATGTGTGTGTTTTCTCACTAATCATGCAATCATCTACTTGTTCTCAATAATAAGTGTAGTCATCTTGTTTGCAGAAACAACATACTGACTGTCAAGCTCAGGAAGAAGCTGAGAAGAAGAGAGGGCAGAGAGCGTATGCCTGCCAGTGCAGCTGGTTCTCTGCTTCAGAGCCTGCTGACCTCAGGGATCAGCCTCAGCTCCGATGGGTCTGTGGCAAACACCCGGACTGACTGCTCACCTCAATCTACTTTCTAAACTCTCTCCATCCATCCATCCATCCATCCATCCATCCATCCATCCATCCATCCATGAGACGTCGTTGTGAAAGGGAGAAGAACTTATCATGGCCTCTATTGTCAGCCAGACTAAACATTGTTTCTATCTATCTTATTTTTGAGGAGAGATTCTTGAAGCATTTCAGACTGTACAAAAAAAGCTGAATCTGTGCATCTCCACACCCATTCATCGATGGCTGATTTCAAAATATCTCTTCACCGTCTTCCTCTTTTTGGAAGAGGTATTTGAGCACAAATATCTGGAACTTCAAACTTTCTGAATATGTTGTGACTGCTCAACTGTGACACATTGTGTTTTTTTGCTCCTGGTCTGTAACCCTTGTGCTATCCTAGGCACTTTTACATTGGGAGTGGGGTCATCTAGACCCACTAGACAGTGTGTTGAACCTTTTTCTTCAGTGATTTGCCCAGTCTTCACTGGTATGGAGTTTATGGATTACATGAAATCCTTTCCACCTTTATCCACCATCGTCATGGAAGGGGTACACGTCAATGTAAGGGTGCGGTCATCTGGACCCACAAGATAAGGGTTAACAGCGTTTTCTGTGCGCATTTGAAAACAGGAGGAAGAGTTTGGCCGTCAAACGGAGCATTAGGCATCTGACTCGTCCTGTTACCGATGATCAAAGCTTCATCCAGCTGCAGCTCCTTCATACTCTGATCTCGTCTCACAGTAGCTGTGCAGTTGTCTGCGCCCCAGATCCTCAATCCAACTAGCTGTCTGAAGTGACGAGAGGATGATGACATTTTATTTAATGCTTTAAAGTCATGAGATCAAATCTTACACAAATATGTGGTTTGCATCATAAAGAGTTTCAGTTTTTTTTAAACTTCCGACTGTTACTAAAACAGTTTAGAGACTTTGTGAATAATGTTGTGAAACGTACTTCTCTGTCCTAAGGAGAGCAGATCACTTTCAATGAAAAATATCAAAGCTTTATTTGTAAAAAAAGACAGTTCCATGACATGTAATAAATCATGTGGAGGCTGTGTTCTAGTTTCTTTCTGTGAGTGTCAGCTTTGTGGCCCTTCTGGCAAATCCTGAAAGGCTTTTAACAAAAGCTCCTCCAAGGTGGAAGCTGTAGATCTATTTTCAAGTGGCGGGATCCATTCAGATTTTGTGCGGTACGGAGAGTTTGTGGAAATGAGTGGAGCTTTTGTCAGGTGAGTTCTGCATGTGTGAATATTCTTAAGCTTAGCCTGTAATAGTAGGCTCTCACAAGAAATCTCAAATAGGAATGCAGGCAAAATAAAATGTGACGCAACAAATGGACTCATCGGTGAATCTGTATTCACTTGGTTTACTCCTTCTAGAGAGAAACTGTCATTTCATCCTAACAGAAATAAGCTGCTGTGGTTCATAGTCTGCACCCTACCTGTTGTGTGGATGTGCGCACAGCAGCAGTGTGGTGATGTGCGTCACCTCATTAGGAGAGGCTCTAGTTGCCCCCATTAGCATTCATCTGCATGCTCCGGCGCCGTCCACTGGTGTCATTCCCACTGCAGATTGGCGTTCTGTGTGCCGGACTTGTTTGTCCTCCCATCAGACAATTGCTGCCGGAACTTCACTCTCAGACCTAACGGGCAGCAGCATCATTATTTTCAAAAATAAAACCGTTTTCACATAGACATGAAACACAGAGACACAGGTTTATTTGGAGACTAAGCCTAAAAAAAGACCGTTTTTGTTAAAACTTAGCATATTTGTAGAAAACTTTCAAACACTATTATAAAAAAAGGAAGTTTTAATGGATGGAGATATTTTTCTTCCACTCTCCTATAGATGCAGGTACCTTACCTACCTTACTCTATCATGATGACTTGTGCCATCAGTCTTTTTCTCTTTACTTTTGAGTAAAAACATTGGTCCATAATCCAATAAACATGAAAGAAAAATAATTAATGAATGCAATTATATAATTGAACGTTTCCTTTGAAGAGCAACAGAAGATAACTTCACAAATTAACCTATTATTTATTCAAATGGTTATTATTTTCCTTCAATGCTAAAGAGCCACAATAGAGATAAAGAGAGCTGCATGAGGCTCTGGAGGCTTTGGACGGCCTCAGCAAACCTCAAGAGCTGCTAGGCTGGATGACCTCACTGTGCTTTTTGACAGTTTAACCACATTTAACGTTTTGTAATCAACCGGAATCTGTGGCCCTGAGATTTGTTTGACTATACTTTTATCTGTTTCTGCAGCAGCACCGCGTCACCTCAGAACTTAATCCAACAAGGAGAACTTTCACTTCATGTCAGCATGCAGAGACTTTTTTCTGTGCTTTTTATAAAAGGATCATTTGAAGGGCTGTTCACCCTTCTCCATTATCTTTTCAAAGGTCACGTTTTCTTCACAGAGGCTCTTCCTTCCCCTCTTCCATGCAGTAAAATGTGAACAGCAAAATTTCAGTGTTGGGCTGCACTTTACTTGGCAAACTCAGAGGTTAGAGTGGATTTCTGATGAGTCATGCATGTCACATGAACTGTTCGTCAGCAATAGGAAATGCACACAAACCGTAAATTAGTTCTGTTTGTTCATTAAACTGGCCGTGTAGTTTGATCCTTTGAGTTTAAAGTTTAAGTTCATCAATTTTCAGTAAAGTTTTACTTTTTAAGTCTTAAAATTATTTAAAAACCCACTCCAATGAAAAATGTGTTTTTAACTTGTTCTAGTAGCATTTTTTTCATGATGGAAGATATATATAAGCAAAATAAAGATTAAAATGCATTTGAGTATTTCTGTAGGTGCTACAATCGGCAGGCCACAAACTCCCTGCTCCACTCCATTCTGATGCATCCACTTGCAGACAAACAGATCTATGAACGTATTTGTTTTTTTTTTGTCTGAGCTGGTATCTGACTCCAACCTGTACGGCTCGCCTTTTTTGTTGCACCGGCATTTTTAGGTTGGGGTTGTAAGCTAGTGGCGGAGAGTGTAAACAAGGGCACGATGGGAAGTGAGGGCAGGCTTACTCTGCGTCAACGATTCCACCAACAACTCAGAGGCGAAATTCTAATGAACTACAAGCTCTGCAGGAATGATGTCCTAGAAAGCTACACGTTTTTGGATTTTGGCTACAAACAGCATCATCATAATTTAAAGAACACTGGGAAGACTTTTTATTATAGATGAAAAGATGATTGTAGTGGGACTTTAAACATCCAAAGAGTATATAAATCCAAAATCCAGACAGGAAACAGCACAATCATGAAAACTTTTCTCCAGTTTGTTGGGATTAGCAGTTATTTATTTATGCATCTGTTGCTTTAGATCTGGTAACAGTCATGGACAAATTGAAATACTGATTTATTTTTATTAGTAAACCAACTATATATTTGAAAAACGTTTTTGTACAAATGAAAACCTTGCATGACCCAAGGCCGGCCAGGCTTAATCTGTGGGGCAAATAGCCTTTTAAATATCCTCCAAACCAACTTCAAGCCAAATAATAAACCTTCCAACATTGTGCTTCATAATGGAATTGATATTGTTTGTACTGTTGTGTTGAAACTGTGAATAATGTGCATTAATAACGTGCAAACATTTTGAAGGTAATTTTAAGGCTGAAGATGTAAGATTTGAATGTGGTGTGTACATTGTGTTTCTGTGCTGTCAGCAGTTCAGAGTAACGGCTCCATTGAGGAAAGAGTGACAGAAATGTGACTCTGTTTCCCATCTGTCAGAATCCAGGAAGAGGAAAATGACAGAGCTGCTGAAGAGAGGGAGGAAGAAAAGGAAAATAACAGCTGTGGCGATGGATTGCGGCATAGCGTGGGCAGAAAACTGTCACTGGTCCAAAAGGAGCAGCAACAGTGAATGTTATATTTAAAACTCAAAAACTCCTGTCGAAACTGATGTTTCCTTTCTGAGGAGGGACAATGAGCCCAGGTGTTCCCTCCTCAAAGACAGATAAAAGACGTTGAACCCCAGTCTCTGAACTCACCGGTGAATTGGCCAATCACATCGACTGTTGTGACACATAATTGTGATATCCTTTGGATACACTTGATGGATCTACGCCTTTTTTTATTTTTTATTTTTACATTTTCCACAATGTTTCACCCTATTTTTGCTTTGTTTGTAGATTTATACACTCCACATGTTTTTTCATAAAACATATAGAGTATGTAAGCGCTTTGAGTGACTTGAAAAGCGCAGATATATCCAATCCATTATTATTATTATTATATATAACAGTTTGATCTAAAATTGGTTGTGATTTCTGCAGCAGAGAAATTAAATTATTGTGTGACATAATCAAAAATGTATTTGCAAAAAGAGAAGCTGGGGTTGTACTGAAAAGCATTGCAACAAGAGATCATTTTAAAGATAAATTAATTGAGAAAATTGTAAAGTAGAAAAAAATAGCTCAAAAATTGCCCGGCCCACTAAGAATTAAACATTGGAGTATTAAACTTACATAAATGTCAGAAATATTAGTAATTTAAAGCTAGGTTATCCAAAAACTAAAGATTGGCTTAATTTGAGGTTGAGAATCACATTAAATACAATTACTGAAATACTTCTTTAAAATCAGCTTAGGTTACAAACAATAATGTAAAAATAATTTGCAACTGATAAAAAACTAACTGCAATCAGCTCCATGAAAGTAACTGTTTGTCAAGATCTTTTGTGAACAAATTATCATTAGAAAAAAATAACCAGGCAAATGGGGGAAGGAGTCAGATTATTAGAAGGAAATGTAGGTGTATTGATTAGAGTTCTCCCAATTAGATGTCATTATCTGATAAAGAATATCCAGTTGTTAATTTTGAATACTCACCTGAATAATTTAAATCTAAAAAAAGCGAGATAAGAACTTGATTTTAGGCTTGTATAGGATGATTTCCTAAGTCCAATTCCAATACATTTATTTTCATCAAATTAGAAGATCTTAATTAAAATCAAAATATGATTTGAATTAGGGAGGGGGGTATCCTTATTGATTAGAAGTTTACAAACATGTTTATTTTAGTATTTTTATTTAGCAGTCTCTTATTTTTTATTTTATCCTTTTTTATTTCATTTGATTGTTTTATGTTGGATTGACTACTTTGTAAGAAGATATTGTTAACATGTGTTTGGAAAATGTAAAAAAATAAATTCCTTTAAGCTTGTATCATGGATGCAGTAACCCTCCTTGCCAGCAGGTGTCAGTATCGCATTCACAGAAGAGTGGAAGCGGCAGACAGACTCCGGAAGCGCGGATTTTCCTGCAGCGGAGAGATGGAATCCTCGGAGTTTGAGGATGCGTTGGATGAATGGTTTATAGAATCCTTGACAGCGTGAGCAAACTTTCCATATGCATTTTTTCATATACTGTTTAAAAGTTGCTTCGTGAAATAAAATCCATTAAATCGTTTTTGTTTATTCTACAGAGGATTTGAAACAAACAGAGCTTAAAACAAGTGACAGTCTCCGATGTTAAGTGTAGATTTAAAAATGGGATTGAAGCATATTTGAAAAACATCAAATGGGGAGCAATGTCTGAACTGTAGACACACACTCACACATTTGCTGCAGCCTGCAGGGCTGAGGATGTCTGTACAGATGTCTGTGTTTCCTTCCTGCAGGTACAAAGATCTCCATGTTTATCAGCTGGAGCATCCCACCCAGGTCATCGAGTGGACATCTGGGAAAAGTGAGTGGAACACAGGGAGTGTGTTTATGCAAAAAAACATTTTCTAATACTTTTTGCTGCAACAATGAGTATTTAAAAAAAACATCTAAATTATGTTTTTACAACTTTAACAAAGTTAAAGGACTTTCACTGCTCACAGGCTGGCTCTTTTTTCTTCTTCTCCCCGTTCATTCAGTCTTGTCGTTTCAGCCGTTTGCGTGGCGGGATACGGCTCTTCCAAAAACCAGCTCTTGGAGCTTCGATTACCACTCAAGCTTTTTGCAGAAGAAAACAAGGTAACAGTGAAGAAGACAAAAGCTTTTATAGTGAAGCGCCGTTTCAGCTGTCTCTGAACTTTTGTCCCGTTTGCTGAGTTCAGGGTCTCTGTGCAGAGCGGGATTTCAAACTTCTCCATGGTGGTTTCTCAGAAGGCCCAGTTGGCTGCCTCAGACATGTCCCAGCATCCAGGTGAGCTCAGACATTTGCTTCTCAGACAGTCAGTTTTTCTTCCTCCTGCTCAAACCTGAACTTTTTTCTGAAATGGGTTTTTGATTTCTGGAAAAACTAGCATTGAACTAGTTTGGAGTTTTGAATCAGACTCTGAATGTGTGACTTTCCTCACACCAAACAGGTTATTTCATGAAGAGTTGAATTAATAAAGGTGACTACTTCTTTCTTTTGAGGCAGACTGATTGTGACCAATGATGGACAGGGGACTGACCTGCAGGTGTGGGACCTTGGAGGAGATGACAGTGGTGAGATTTATGTTAAATATTCCCTCTTATAGCGTGAATTTAAAAGTTTAAAAATTAAACATTAAACTCCAGAAGGGTTAAACATTTCCAATACTGCCACTGATGTACTCATTCTCCTTTGGAGGAGGAAAAATGTTGTTCATTTCCCCTCCTTCCCTGAGAAAACCTGTGACAAAATAAGCCAGATATATTAAACTTTAATACCATATCAAAATCTTAAACATTCCTGCTACTAGAGACTATAAAAAAATTAAATCAAAGGATCATTTACCGCATTACCGTTCTTTTAAGAGGTTAAAATCTGTGTCTGAAAGTTTGAGTTTAGTTCCTGCTCCGACGGTGATTGGCTGTCTGCTACGTCTCTTCCTCCATCTGCAGACGTGATCATAAGAACAGGAACTGTCAAAGGGAGGGAAAGCGCCCCACAGCGTGGAAGCAGGATTGCAGCTTCTCCGTCTTCATCGCCTCAAGTCCTTCATGGAGCAGAGAGCAGCAGTGTCCAGCTGACTCACCTGACTTCAGGACAATCCCTTTATAAATTAGGTCAAACTGTAGAAAGTGGAATGTAAACAGTCATGCTCGGGAAACTTAAAGTTTTGTAAAAAATCAAACTAATTTTTTCCTTCCATTTTTCCCCTAAACAGAGACCGACACTTCAGATCCTCTAAACTCCTTACAGTTCACGAGTGATGCGGTTTTCCTCGCCGGATGCTCCAACGGGAGAATTTACATGGCTGACACCCGAGTGTCCGCCGCTCCTCAGATGTCACCTCCTCCTGCATCTTCAGGTCAGTCCGCCGTCTGGTGGACAGACGCCACTGCAGACCCTCAGCAGGCGAGCTGCAGGGTCGTCAGGCTGTCTTCCTCTGGACACGCCGTGGTTTCAGACCTGAGGAAGCTTGGAGAAGCCGTGTGTCAGGCTCAGCTGGACATCCACTGCAGCTCGGACAACGTCACGGTGTCATGGGCTCCGAGGAGGAACTACATCTCCGTGTCAGGTCAGCCTCGACAGGAAGCCGAGCTTTCATACTTCCACAGAAATACAGATGTGACTAGCCGCTACATTAAAGCGATGCTTCTACTGTTTCTGCACTAAATTTAGGCTTCAGTGGAGTTGTGGAGATCTACGACACGTGTGACTGGAGGATGGAGCTGCGGCGAGTTCAACCGCTCTTTCAGCATCGTGGTCACGAAGTCTCATGTCGGCAGGCTGACGGCTGCGACCCTGTCTGCATCACCGCACACGTCTGGCACCCTGAGCGCCCGCAGACGCTGCTGTCCACCGCTTCGGACGGCTCAGTCCACGTCTGGGACTGGGTGGAACCGGATTCTAAAGGACCAGAATCCAAATCAGAACCCAGTTTATAGCAGGACCAAAAATAAACTGGAGGTTGGACGGCATGAATCACCTCAGACACACGGATGGAAGATTGAATGATAAATATTTCATTTCAACAAGGGAGTGTGAGTGGTCGACAGGGACTCGTTAAAACTGCCACCATTGACCTTCTTGAAAACTCATGACTCAGCTGTTACCCGTACAGCGTCAGCTGCGGTGTCTAATAAATAAAAAAATTATGAGTCAGAAAATATCACTTTACTTCAAATTATTCCTCGTCCAAATTTAGAGTGTGCATTTTTTTTACCTCATAATTAGTCAAAAAACTTTAGTTTCTTGATATGAAATACTTTTTGCAACCTGGATTTTGTTTTACTGAGCAACTGGATGTTTTTGTCTTTGGTTTATACGGCTAAAAAGGACAGCTCAGTGAAGGATGGAGTTCTTATTCAACCACTCTGAATGAGGGGAGGCCATGATGGTTATACTCAAGTTCTTTTTTTGTTTTTTTATAATGAATCCACCCGAGTTGAAGCCCTGAAAAAGGGCGGCACTTGTGCGTCTGTAGAATGACTAACCTACATTAGAAAAACTGTCCCTTCATTGACACAACAGGAATAATTCCAGCTGAGAATACTTAGTAACATCATGTCATGACCTTGACCTTATATCACCTTCAGTTCACAGCGGTGAATGGTTTTCCACAGAATAAGAGGACATGTGTCCATCCAAGGCACAGTTTGTTCACTATGTAACAGTGAACTCTGATATATTACTGATAAACAGGATTTACACTGAACTCAGTAATGAAGTTGAAGTTTCAGTTCTATGCAGCCGGAACCGTTCTGCAACTGTTTTTAGAAGAGAAATATAAGTTGAGAATCAGCAAACGGTGCAAACCATTCACATTTTAGGGGACCGACATTTAAAAAGGGAAACAAAAAAGAGGGTTTTCACAACCAGATTAAAAGGAAAGATAAACCTTTTTTTAGGACGATTTTTTTTTTAATAACTCAGACCAGAAATTTGATAAACACATTAAAGTAAAAGAAAATTGTCTTTTTGGTGTTTCTAACATGTTTTTGTATCATTTTTCTTATGAGGAAGGATGTATATAAAGAAAATTAAGAATACAACGGTGTTTGGGAATTTATAATAAAATTGTTGTGAATCAGGAGCCGACAAAAAGATGCAGTTTGAAAAAGCTTGTAGTTGTGTAAAAGCTATATTTAGTTGGTCACGAGCTGGGCTCCATTCTGATGCGTCCACTTCCAGACAAATATACTTTGTCTACATTAAACCTTAAGCATTAAAAGCAGACATTTTTACAAAAATGTATTTTATTAACAACTTTCAGAAATGTCTGAATGAAGCTTTGAAATTTTCTCCACAGCAACATTTTTATCAGAATCATCCTCCTCTCAGAACAGAGGGAAATTCATACGGCGGGGAAAATAAGTATTGAACACGTCAACATTTCTCTCAAAAAACATATTTCTAATGGAGCTATTGACATGAGATTTTCACCAGATGTCGGCATCAACCCAAGTAATGCACACATAGAAAGAAATCCAAACATTTATGTCCATAAATGAAGTTATGTGTAATAAAGTGAAATGGCACAGGGAATAAGTATTGAACACATGAAGAAAAGGAGGGGTAAAAAGGTCTGGCAAGACAAGAAAGCAGCTGGAGTTTTTCAGTATTCAGAAGGTTAACCTGCCCCCTATTAGTGCAAAGTAATATCAGCTGGTATAGTCCTAATTGATGCCTTTTAAAAAGGTTTCTCACCAGCAAGGTGTTAGACAAGAAGCATTGCATGATGGGTAAAAGCAAAGAGCTGGCCAAAGACCTACGCAACCTTATTTTTGCAAAACACACTGAAGGCATTGGTTACAGGCGCATTTCTAAACTTCTGAAAGTTCCAGTGAGTACCATTGGGGCCATCATCCGGAAGTGGAAAGAACACGGCATTACCATAAACCTGCCACGGCCAGGTGCTCCTCGCAAGATTTCAGACAGAGGAGTCAGAAAAATCATCAGAAGGGTTCTCCAACAGCCCAGGACCACTCGTGGAGAGCTTCAGAAAGACCTGGAATCAGCAGGTACCGTTGTTTCAAAGAAAACAATAAGTAACGCACTCAACCGCCATGGCCTCCATGCACGCACACCACGCAAGACTCCATTTTTGAAGAAGAAGCATGTTGAAGCTCGTTCGGAGTTTACGACACAACATTTGGATAAACCCATGACATTCTGGGAGAAGATACTCTGGTCAGATGAGACCAAAATTGAACTCTTCGGATGTCATAAGACACAACATGTTTGGAGGAAAAATGGCACCGCACATCACCCCCAAAACACCATACCAACAGTCAAGTTTGGAGGTGGGAGCATCATGGCGTGGGGCTGTTTTTCAGCATGTGGTACTGGTAGACTTCATATCATTGAAGGAATAATGACTGGAGAAAAGTATCGAGACATTCTTGATCAGAATCTGCTGTCATCTGCCAGGCTGCTGAAGATGAAAAGAGGGTGGATCTTTCAGCAAGACAACGATCCCAAGCACACAGCCAAGGTAACACTCAACTGGGTGAAAAAAAAAAGAAAATAAAGCTGCTAGAATGGCCCAGTCAATCACCAGACTTGAATCCAATTGAAAATCTTTGGAAAGAACTGAAGATCCGGGTTCACAGAACGACCCCCGGAACCTTGAAGATTTGAAGGCAGTTTGTGTGGATGAATGGGCCAAAATCACACCTGAGCAATGTATTCGACTGGTTTCTCCATACAGGAGGCGTCTTGAGGCTGTAATCACCAACAAAGGTTTTTGCACTAAGTATTAAATAAATTTCAGTAAGCGTGTTCAATACTTATTCCCTGTATCATTTCACTTTATTACACATAACTTCATTTATGGACATAAATGTTTGGATTTCTTTCTATGTGTGCATTACTTGGGTTGACATCTGGTGAAAATGTTGTGTCAATAGCTCCATTAGAAATATGTTTTTTGAGAGAAATGTTGACGTGTTCAATACTTATTTTCCCCGCTGTACTTTTGCAGCTAGATTTAGAAAAATAGTTAAAAAAAAAAAAAGTCATAAGACTTGAGCGGCATCACACAGCCGATTGTGTGTGGGTTAGATTTCCTACAGTTGCTGATGCTTGTCCCAAAATGAGGTGGAGGAAGTTCTGTAGAGCAGACAGAATCACCTAAACAGTGTCAAACTGTTTTAGCTTTGGAGAATCAAGCAGTTTACTCCTCGTTGCATCATCTGATGTTTTAGTCTGACGCGTCATCTGCTTGGAGTGGTTTCTCTTTATAGTCTTCTGCAAACACAGCAGCTCAAAAGTCCTGTTTGGTTTTTCTATAAAAATAAAAGTTATTGTTAATAATTTAAAGTAACAAACATGTTTAGTAATGTCTCATCTTTGAATGGACTGAAGGAGGTGATTGTTGTGGAGTCTCCGTTAATAAACTTTTAAGGGATGAAGAAAAAAAAAAAAAACAGAATCCCAATATACTCTGGATTCCCTTTGTTTGGTCCAACAGTGAGAGGGCAGCAGGTTGGGCTGCACAGAGGTGTGTTGGTTTGCACTGTTGCCACTCAGCCAAAAGTTTGAATCCCAACTGAAGACTTTCTGTGCAGAGTTTGCATCCTCTCCCCCTGAAAGGATGAGTCTCCTCCAGCTTTCCCAAAGAAGCTGAAAATGTGTGAAGCTGTGTTCACATCACCTGCGGCAAAGCACGTTCAAGTGGCCATTTCCAATAAAACGTCTATGCAAACGTATGTATATGCACGTTTCAGACTTTTGGGTTAAAAACGTTCACGTGCCACTATGCATGTGTCCATGACCGTTTGTGTGCTCTACGAACAAAACACGCATCCATTGAGCATGCGTTAAAGTTAAAACAGTTTGAACTTTGACCAATCAGGTATTCTGGTTTGGTAGTGACGTATGGATGGCGTCGCATTGTGTTCACTGAGGTTCCAAAGATTTGAAAATTGATCATGGAGGAAGAATTAAGAATTGCAGTTTGTGCCCAGCCAGATTTAAATGAAGCCAGATCATATAAATCTTGGCCTCATATAAGATTTAAATGAGTAGAGCTGTGAAAAATTAGCCTTGAGGAAGTGGTGGCTTTAAATGTGTGTGTGTTGGCCCCATAGTTGAAACAGACACACATGGTTGCAAAAGACAACGGAGGAAAATCAGATGGATAGTTTACAAATTTGGATGAAATATGTTAAATATATGGAAACGATGCATTGAAAAAGATGTTTTCAAGCTTTTAGTCCAGCCACAAAACTTCCAAAGTAGTTTATTTTTGATTCACTACACTAAGGTAAAGCAAGTCAGAAATATCCAGCAGATAAATTCAACTTTTTCACAACAAAAAAATTATTTAGCACAATGTCTGTTGGAATAGCATCCTTTACTTGACTGACATAAGATCTAACACATCAGTATAGTTCTTTCAGAACTAAGAAGTGGAAAACGTTAGAACAAGAACTTGAAATGACCTTTAACATTTATGTGGGTTAATTTCTGTTACATCGCGGTCTGGTGAATACTCGTTTCTGATTGGCTGCTGAGTGTGGATTTAAAAAGTGATGATCCACAGTGATAATGGGCGCCTAAAAATAAGTTCCGGTCACATGGCTTCAATGTTCCATATCACTTCGCTGGCTTCTGTAAAACAAACATTTGCCACACCATGTAACCAAAAGTCCACTTATTGTGAAAAAAGCGATCTAAACCGAAAAAATAAGATTATGTTCTTTAAAGTATCCCCAATGTTTGATCTCTTCATAAAAAACATTGTATAAGTTCACATCTTGCTGGGAGTTTGGAACAAAATGCCATCTATGAAAAATTTGATAATTCATAGAATGTTTTTTGTTTTTTTTTGGATTGCCAATTATAACAATTCATTATGATCATTGTTGTTTTTAACAATAAAAATAATCTTCCCTCAGTACAATATCTTTTTCAGTTAGCATTGAGAAATAAGGACAATGATTCCCTTCTAATTTTAGGGAACTAATCATCCAATTTGACTAGATTTTTAATTCAGGCAACAGTTAAGAAAACAAAGGGTGATTTTATTTTTAATTAGTCATAATTTGTGATGTGGGCAATAGGTTTAGCGTTTTTCTATAATAAGATAGAAAAAAAACTAGACATTGAATTCTTTTTAGTAAAAACACCCTTTACTTTACGGCTTTAGTTTTAACATAGATCCTTACGTTAGATTTAATTGATTTCTTTGTTTAATTTTATTGAAATAGGGCTACACATATTCTGAATCAATATTTTTTAAATAAATATTGAGTTGTAAATTATAAAAGAAAATCTCCGTTTTCCCACTAAATTTCCTAACTGCATGGAGTTTATTACTAAACAGATCGGTGAGTGAGTGAAACATCGTTTATACTTTCCACATTTTTCACAGCCAAGAATGTAATAAATTTTTTTCTCGCCTGCTCAAATATTGAAAATATTTAGCTTTTTTTTTTTTGCATTTCCAAAAACCTTAATTTTAATCAAATCAGTTTTCCCCCCGGTTTCACCGTTTAATCTTATCATGCAGCCACAGCTTGTGTCCTCTGATGTTTATGCGGAGTCTGATGCGCCTCATTCACTTTCAGCACATTTACTCAACAACACATTTAATCCAAACTCTGGATGATGCCAATGTTTCCCTCCGCTAGCCACTCTGATTTGGTTGATGAAGAAGTAAGTGTTAAAAACATGCTTGGAAAAAACAGCACATTTATTAAAAGTTATTAAAAAATGATAGAAAGGTTGGATCAGAGTTGTATGGAGCTATGGGTGTCAAGCAGCAT
Organism: Oryzias sinensis; assembly: GCA_037389245.1. Taxonomy (NCBI): domain Eukaryota; kingdom Metazoa; phylum Chordata; class Actinopteri; order Beloniformes; family Adrianichthyidae; genus Oryzias; species Oryzias sinensis. The sequence continues at coordinate 8,291,237 of CM074491.1, forward strand.
GCATTGCTGACCCAGCAGCAGGGGCGTGGCTGTCTGCAAACACCTGGTTCCACGCCCAGCTTTGTGCCAGGAGAGGAGTAGGCTCCTATGCTGTATGGCTTCATACGGTCATGGAGGTTTGGCTCGTGCTCTAACTGGTTGCGGTGTGTGTGTCCATCTGGATGCGGTGTCCAATCAATGATGTCTGCTCTCTCCTCCTGGCTCCTGTCAAATTCCACGGCCAAACAAGGTCAAAGTGCTGCTCAGTGGCAAGATACCTGGGCTGAACTTGTCCTTCAAAAATCATGACAAGGGCCCCTGTCAGTCTCTCTCAGTCTGGTTCATTAAAGTTGAGTTTGTTCTATTAACCTTCATTTAGAGGAGATGTGGGCAGGGAAGACAAAAAGCTAAGCTGTGAGGCTAGCGAGGGCCACGTTCCATTGGAGTGTTTAATTAAAGCTGAATGTTTGTTTGCATGGAGACAGGGGTTCAGGGAATCAATGAAAGGAAATGTTTTCCTAAAAGAAGCATTTTGAAATTCAGTCACAAGATCACGAAACCAGGTTTGTGTTTTCTAACATTTTTGAGAAAAGTTCCAACAGGAAAAGAACCTGATTTTTTTTCTTTTTGGAAAAAAGTAAAAAAAAAAGTAAAAGCATCTTTTTTTTTTTCTCAAACAAGATTGGATTGGAATTTTCTTCCTTCCATTTTATAAACGATTTAGAATCTATTGCCATACAATATTGATAAATGCATCTAAACCTATAACCTCTCCTCACATTTGTGACCACCACAATGCAGAAAATCCAGCATCTCCTATAACAAACATGAGGGATCCATGGGTTGAACATTGTTTTTTTTATTATAAAAATTTCCATTTGTGCCACTAGATGTCACTAAATCTTTCAAAGCAGCTGTTGAATGATCAATCAGTTGCTCAGCAATCAGTCATGCTAATCTGGGTTTTTTTATGTTTGTACCTTTTTGTTAAAATTTGTTCAGAAAACAATAAAGAGTTGTGCCATAACATTGGGATGCGGTTGGTGGTAAATATTGAGTGCCTACAGAGTGAAGTCAGCTGCTGCACTGAACGTGAGCTTCAAAAATGCCATCATGTCTTCCATAACACTGAACCAACATCACCACTGACTACCCAATAGGAGCCATAAAGTCTTCACCCAATAGAAAACTAAAACACTTATTTGTATTTATATTATTGTAATTATATGAGGAATATGAACTAACTATTGTTTATTGTCAAAAATTAAATATAAACAAAAAGAAAATAGCCTTTTTTCTTAACTTGAATTACTTTATACAATTTGACAGAGGTTCACATGACTTTCTTTCAAAATAAAAGACACAATACCAAGTACCATCACATCAATGCAAAAAATGTAGAAGTAGGTAGTAATTAAAGCAGTGAAAAAAAGAAGTTTTTACAGTTTTCTGGTGCATCTCAGCCAGAAATGGCGCAGTGAAAATCCTTACTTTTTCAACAATAGAAATCTGCCTTCTGTATGAATCCTGGCTGTGCTCACAGATCAGATTTTTAAATGTATGTCCTCCATCACCAGAAAAATGCCACAAAAACATGTTAAAAACACCAGAGACACAATTTTCAGCAGAGTGGGTCTTTAAACAACTTACAAAAGCAAACTAGACGTGACGAAACTTCTGTTCGAACATGTCTCTGTGCACTCATTTGTCTGAATGCGTGCCTACCGTGAGGTAAAAATGAGGGAAACGACACAAGAGACTATGATTACATTGACTGACAGAACAGTGAGCGGTCAGGGTAAATTCTCCGCTGACCCGACGCCGCTGCAGCCATTATTTCAGATCTTTATTAAATGATCATGATGAGTCACACATCTTGTCTGATTTTGTGAGGCTTACACAAGCAGACTCCCAAACAATGCAGCAACCGCTGGTGCACACAAGTTAAGACCATCTAAGGACACATGAGGCTCCTGCAGAGTGAAAAAGTAGACATAATTAAGCATCAGTCTCTCTCTCCATACTGTTTTTAAGTTCACTACACACATACAGTAATGATTTCAATTATTCCTGTTTTTCAAACCATGCAAGCATTTTGAGCTACATTTCCATAAATTCTTGCTCCTAAACTTGCTATACATCTGGAAAATATCTTATCTGGTTGAACTTAACAGAACTTCATTTGTCCGCTTGATGACACATGAGTTTTTTTTCCCTTTAAAACATCTTTATTATTGTTATACAGAGGCTATTTCATCTGATTAACTGAATGTGGATTTCTATTTCAATCTAAATTGCAGTAATCAGGAGTCTGACAAACTGATAAAAAGCAGACAATAGCAGATGGTAAAAAGAAAGACTGCTGACATTGAGAATGCATAGATGTTATCTACTCATTTAAGCACCTGGTTGTTTACTGTGCTTTTGCATTCAATAAAAACAAGTAGAATCCATAGTAACCAGAGGGGCAATCGTGGATGTTAAAATATTCAATTTTAACTTAAAGAATTTTTGCCCACATGTGTTTGTGACAAAATCAGCTGCACATCTCTCCCATATTCTTGTCTAAATCTCTTTTGTGAATGAAAGCTGAAATAAAAAATAAAAAGAGAGAGTGAGTAGGAAGCTGAGGTTTCATGTATAAAACTGTTTGCATACACAAAAAGCAAATATGTGCTGCATTCTTTTGACTAGCTTCTGAAACTTTTAAGCTCTTTTCTAAATACAGATTATAGGGAATATCTACCGACGTATTCTCTCCCATTTCTGACCGTAAACAAGTGAAGTCACATGGACCTCAAAATAAGCAAAATAATAAAATAATTGAACTTCTTGGATCTATATAGCCTTAACAAAAAAGGTGAAAGGAAATTAATCTTCCTGGTTAAATGAAAATACAAACAACAAATCCAAGCAAAGACACAACACATTAAAAGAAAATTCACGCGTGTGAGTGCTATATAAGCTGTGGTGTAATTAACTGAGTGAGCACAGCTGATGACAGCAGCAGGAAACAGATCTAAGCAATTAACATAATTTGACCAGAACATACATGAGCACAGCTCAAAAGGGCAAACCATAAACCAGAAAAAAACAAGTTACCAATTAAAAAATCTGACACTTCAAAACACGTTTTTTTTTTCAGGTGAAAGTCACTTATGGGAGTGTAGCTTTCTAATTCTCTAAGATTAGAAAAGTATTGCCCAAGATAAAAAAAGCATGTATGATATATCGTATGTGTATATATGTATGTGTATACATATAACCAGCTGGGTAGCTCGGTTGGTAAGGTGCAGGACTGTCATGTAGGAAACCAGGGGGCGGAATGAACAATTAATGGAAAAATGACAATGACAATGGATATGGATCAATTAGCATGGAAATGGGGCGATTACCATAACAATGGCGAGCAAATTAACATCACCCAGTGAGGGTCCTTGGGCAAGACCCTTAACGCTACCGCCTACCTCACATCATGAGAGATAATGAACCAATGTGACGTCGCCCGGCCAAACAAGGTCTGCGTCAGGTGCTGGGGAGACCAGAGCACCCTGATGGAAAGTGGGCAGCTGGAGCAAGACAGAAATGGACTAGATGTGAGAACAAGGCTCTGTTAGAATGCTACTACTCAAGTAATCCCACCCAGAGGGGATACATGCAGAGAATGGGGAATGAATGGATGAATGAATGAATGGGACTTCCAGATCCAGGCTGATATGATGGTAATGGTGAACCAACCAGACATTTAAAGGAAAGCTGTTGTGGTGGATGTGGCAGTAGCAAGTGAGGAAAACATCACGAAAAAGGGACATGAGAAACTGGAGAAATACCAGAGACTCAGGGAACACTTAAACTGGAGGAGTGGCAACAGCAGATCCCTGGACATCTCAGTCCAAAAAGCTCAGTGCTAGGAACAGGACAAATACTGTGGAGGACCCTGAAGCTCCTAGGCCTCTGGTAGAGAATCCACCTAGAAAGCGGGAGGAGATATTTTTTATCATATAAATTATTGAAAGAAATTAAACAAAGATCAAATTAAATAATTTAAACGTACAGGAAATTCTGGTATTTTTTCCCTAATAACTTTCACACACAAAACTTTGTTCTTGGTTTCTTACCATTTTTTCTAACCCTATTAAAAACCTCCAGTTCTCTAGACATCACCAGAAGAACATATATAAAATAAATCTAATGGAAAGCTAAATAGGCTGGAGGGGAAGTGTATTTTGTTTCTCGTGTTGTGAGTCAACAAAGAAATAATGGAAGAAAATAACAGGAACAGGCACTTCTGAGCTAAATTGGAAACAAAGTGAGAAAAGTGAACTTTCTGAGAGACTGAGAGAGAACTTTCAGAGAGCGCTGTTTGAAAAAAATCCCCCAACCACTCAGCCTTCAAGGACACAGTGGATGTGTCTGATCCAGCATGTTTTCAAAAGAGCCTGGGACTCCGCATGGTTCAGAATAATCTACTGATTAGACTCTGTTCTACAGAACATGAAGTGCAGAACTGGAGTGTGGGTAATAACGGTCTTCAAAAAGATTTTTCACAAATATTTACTTTAGATGGGTGCAGATGGGACAGAGTTACTTAAACAGATCCAAAAGTCAACATTCACTGGAGATGATCTTATGTTTTTATGTCCGTGTGATTAAACTGATATGAACATTTACCGTTCACCAATATGCAATACTTTATATAAGTTATGTGTTACATATCGGTAAAAAATCGCTTGAAAGTGTTGTTTACTGGCACAAAACGCTTTTCTCTGCGGATCAGCTGATTGACGTTGATCACGTAAGGCAAATGTGTCAAACTCAAGGCCCGTGGGCCAAATGTGGCCCGCCATGTCATTTCACGTGGCCTGTGACAGCAAAAAAGTGTTGAATTTGTTAAAATACAAAATAAAAATGGGTGTGTATGTGAGAAAGCTCTGCTGGGTCAAAGCAGAAGAGCACCATCTACTGGCGTGACCTGCGCGAACTGCTCCTGTAAGAAGGATTTGATCTCAGGCAATGGGCGAGTAATGTGCCAGCCACGATCGAACATCAGAGTTCTTCGAACTTTGTTTATCTAAGGGAAGTAGTGACTTACTGGAGTCAACCTTAGTCCTCCAGTGAAACTGTCTCAGGGACACTCTAGGTTTCAAGTTCCGCTCTGCGGATCACCTTAATCCAACCATGAGGAACATTTACAAGACCTTAGCAAGCCAGTATGATCCACTGGGCTTCCTCATTCCCTTCACGACAAGAGCAAAAGTTTTGCAAAACATTGGATAGGACGATCGGATTGAACCTCAGTCTCTCAGAGAGCAGTGGACTGTTAGGGTGAATGAGCTTCCTGACATCAGTCATCTTGAGTGCCCACGGACCTATGCACCATCAAGCGCAGACAAATCTACAACAACTAGGGCAGTGTTTTTCAACCAGTGTACCGTGGCACACTAGTGTTCCGTGGGAGATGGTCAAGTGTGCCGTGAAAAATTGCCCTCATTAACTGATATAAAAACATTTTCCATCTCCAGGACATCAGCTCTTTGTTCATCCAAACAGGTCAGTCCTGATAAAACACTGAGTAGTTAGGAATATGAAAGATCATAAAATACTTTTTTCTTTGTGTTTATTTGATTCTATTAAAGACATTTTGTTAAGAATGATGGTGCTGCGATTTAGCTGCAGCTATAAGTGTTTTCTGAAAAGTCCCACAGCTTTTACTGTCTCCACGACTCCACCAATCATTCTTGAAGGCTTAATCACATGTCATCAGTCCGACCAATCAGAAGTGGTTAAAGTCTTAACTTCCTTGTTCCAATTTAGCTCATAAGTCACTCAGTTCTAACAAAAATACCAACTAAAGCTTGTCTTTACTGGTGTAGCTTTCCACAGAATCCGGTATCAGACCGTGGAACAAGTGAACAAAACCATGAAGCTCAGAGACGTGAGTCTTTCTGCCTTTTTATTGCAGTTTTCACACTCTATCTCGCATGATGCATTGGCTTAAAGGGACAGCGCCTCAGCGTACAGCGAGTTGTCCTTGTTAAACGTCTTGAAACCACGATGAACATACAGTTTGTTTGTAACTTAACTTTTATTACATCTTTGAGAAAAAAACATCTGCCACTTCCTGCTTTTTCTGCCACAATTATCACAAAAGTGCACATCAGATTGCCGGGGGGGGGGCGTGTAAATCAAAACAGACTATGAGTTTCTGCTTTTTTATTTTTTTTGGGATGCTGGTGTGCCGCGGGATTTTTGTCAAGGTTAAAGTGTGCCGTGGCTCAAAAAAGATTGAAAAACACTGAACTAGGGAACTGCATCTTTTCTGTTGAGGGCATATGAGGGCATATGAGTCTGTTGCTTACATGCGCAAAAAAGAACAATTTCTAAAATGAAATATAAGTTATTTTCACAGCTCATTGCAGACTCTTCTTGGAAGGAGCTGTTCTCACTTGTTCGCTTCAGCTGGTAATAACCCACTTGTTTTTGTGGCTTGGGACGGGCTTCTAAAGCTCCCGGGTTATTCTTCTCGCAGCGTCGAGGGTGTCTGAAATGTCAACCTAATCGCAGAATTCCATCTCTCTGTATTCTAGTAATATTCCTTGCTGATCCCGACCAATAACAAAAACCCCTCCAGGAACAAAGCCTTATGAGTTTGCTTCTTCTAACTTCTTTTCAAGGAAAAATGTTTGTTTTCTGCATGACTCCCCATGTGGTTCCTGTAAGTTACCACTCTGGGCAATTTTCTACAATTCCCACTAAAAACGTAAAAATAAATAAAAGAATAAGATTGATTTAGGATGAATGATTTTAAAACACCCCTCCAAACGCACACACATAAATGTCACATAATAAAAAGCTAAGCAAATCCATCAAAATGGGCTTTGACTTTTATTCAAAGTTCAAATATCTGACTTTTTAATGTGGGCATTATTCAGAAATTACTCCCCTTTGACCACTTTCTTAAATTACAACAATTTATGGCTTCATGTTTGGGTTTGATCCGACAACTAGATTGGGGGGTGGTGGTTGGGTAAACAGTGGGAATGGAAAGTACAAGTGCCCATTTTGTTTTTTTTTAAGAGTAAAAAAAAAGTCCTTATATTAAAAGTTTTCAGAGGGAAGCTTTTGGCACCAAATAAAAATGTAATTATGAAAATGTGAATTTTTGGCCATGTTTTATTACTTGCCACTGGATTTGGAACATCTGTTTAAACCTTGTTAACCCTTGTGCTATCTTAGATGACCCCACCCTTACATTGACGTGTTCTCCCTACCATGACAAAGGTGGAAAGATTTCATGTAATCCATGAACACCAGTTAAGGTCACAAACCATTGAAGAAAAAAGGTTCAGAGCACTGTCTAGTGGGGTCTAGATGACCCAACGCCCAACGTTAAAGTGGCAAGTATAGCACAAGGGTTAATAGAAATAGTCATTTAGCTAATTGGTTTGGCAGCATGTGAAGTAAAGCATATTCTTTAGACATGTAGATATTGCCAAAATGCTGCAGTTTAAACTGAGCATTGGAATGAGAGTGATCCGGATTTTAAAAGATTTTCAGAAACAGCAACGTTTCCAGAGAAATGCAAAAAACAAAACAACAAACAAACATCAAGTGGCACACGTGTGGATCAATATTTCTAAATGAAGTCAGTCACAGTCTGAGGGAAAACAATAACTGAAAGAAGCATCTATTCCAGCCATGGTATTAAGTGTTGGCAAGAAAAGGGTTAATTGTTGTCTGAAGGACAATGCATTCTGCATGGGTTGTTTCTGCTTTTTGAGTAACAATGAATGGGCAGAAGCTGCAATGTTGCGTGAATTATTTAGAAAGCTTTACTACTGCAGCTTACCTCTTTTTCTTTCTTTTTTTAACGTTTATTTTATTACCTTCCCTCACATACAGCTGCATCTGTCGGATCAGGTGAGAAAATGCGATGACAGACCATCATGTGGTAACCCAAAACACCCTTAAAACGACTCACATTTTTGCAGCATTCCTCCTCATCCTAATCACTGAGTTGTAGTGCAGTAATGAGTTTCAATGTGGCTGCGTTTGTGTGATGATGTGCAGAAAAACCAGCACAAGCTCGGAATATGAACTGAAGCTGAATGTAACTTTTAATTATATGAGCAGGAGGTCTTTCATCTTTCAGAGGTTACGCAGTCCCTTCTAAGCACTTTAGTAACACATGTGAACATTTTAATTGCTGTTAAGGTCTTTTTATCTTGCGGTCCGGGGGGTTGGATGATTTAACACCCTGTCATTAAAAACACCCACCACTTCAGCCATTTTCCCAAATCAAGGCCAAAATGCTGCTTTTAAGGGGAGAGACGAAGGGAATTGATTCTACCAGTAGGTTTGAGCGGTCAGCACAGTTTAAACTGAAAGGTTTTGTCACTCAACGTACAAAACTCTGAACAAAATAGACCAACTCTATGTAACAAATAAACAAGAGAAAGAAACAATGCCAAGTGAATCTTCTATTGAACCAGGTACGGTATGGGAAACGGGTAAGTTACCGGTGCACTGGAGAGCCACTCAAAAAAGAAGTACTTCAATGAACAAGTTCCAACTTTTTAATAAAACAAACATTTACTGTCAGAATATACAATAAAGTACTTGTGCATACAATAGAGCACTACACTGCAAAAACACAAAATCTCACAGAGTATTTTCAGTTTTCAGTATCTTTTTACACTTGATAGAAGACTAAAATAGCAAACTAGTAATTCAAAAAATGGATGGAAGTTTAGCGCAAACATCCTTGGATCGAGCGGCCATGTTGGATTTCTTTTTTCAACCTGGTGTCACTGAAAACGTCACATGCCCAACGCAGAGTCTCTGATTTGTTGACACGGCTGGCCGCGTCTGCCGGCAAAATCAGGCCACAGGACCTCAGATTGTGTCTGTACATTGGCCGGGTCCAAATTCGAGGGCTGCGTTCTACCTGGGCTGCATTTGCATGCATTTGCTTACGTCCTAGCGCCGTGACAAGTGCGGTCCAAATTCTTTAAATACACATACAGCCAATGAATACCGCCTCATTTTCCTGATTTCAAGGATTGGTCTGGTGTCTGCCTTGAGAGCAGCTGACTATCATCTTATCTGCAATAATCCAGTCGGTCCTGATCACATCCATCAGGATCTGAAGCCAGATATGACAGGGACAGACTGCAGAGAGCCAGCAGGTTTGCAAAGGGGTTTTTAACCTTTCCTCCATCCAGGACCTGCACTGGTGCACGGTTAGAAAGTGGGCTGGTAAAGTTTCCACAGACCCCCTCACCCCACGGACAGAACCTTTTTTTAGACTCTGCGCCTCAGGGCGTTGTTTAAAAGCCCTGTATGCCAAAACCCCATGTCACAAAGACAGCTTCTTCCCCCGAGCTGTCGCTCTCATGAACTCTGAACAGCCACACAGTATAAAACTACACACATAACAATGTTTCAGTTGGTTTAATGTTGTACAGAAATCTCTTGTTTCTTTAACTTTTATTTTTTACAGATATTGTACATGAGCGCACAAGTTACCACAAGTCCTTGTATGTGCTCTCATTCTTAGCCAATAATTAAAGGCTGATTCTTTAAAAACATATTATTTCCAATTACCAGAGCAAAATACCTAAATATAAGTGTTCACAGCGAATTTCAAGATTGCATTTTTGTCTTGAAAAGGCAGAACTTAATTTAAAAAGACAAATTCTTCTATTTCTATTAACATTTATTAACTGTTTTACATTTTTCTTGTGTGCTAAAACCTCTTTTTTGATCATATGTCTTTGCAGTTAATCTAAAGATAAACTTGATGTGAACAAATCCCCAAAACATACCTTTGAAAATGTTACTTTTTAATAAGTGATGAAATTACATACATTCCCATAGACGCACACATTTGGCATTTATTTTGGAAACCCACAACTTTAGTAGTGATGAGCAGGTGTTGATCTGACAAATACAATCTGTTAACGTAATGAAACTGACCTTTACTGGTTTTTCCACTATAACGCTGATTAAATCTTTAATCAACTCTTTTAACTTAAATTAGTTTAGTCAAGTCTTGCACGAAATGTTAATGAAGTTCTTTAATTATCTAGTTTTGCTCTTGCAGATGACCTTAACGCTTGAGCATTTAATGAATGGGCAAAAACAAATATATTATTATTATGATGATGCTTTACATCATGAGCTATGTATTTACAGAAGAGGTGAGCGCAGGAAACCAAATCTTTCTTACCCCATTTGAAATTTTACATGAAAGCAGCAGCTCATATTTCAGTTTATAAAACTGTCACAATCTTTTATAAGGTCAGCTCCGGATGTCTCTAAGGGTTATGAAGCTGAGGTTTTGGAGCCTCGACTGCAGTCTTTCTCTCAGGATTAAGGAATTCTGTCGAGCTTAGAGCTCATGGTGCAGCTTTTCCTGAGCTATCAAAGGACTTCCTCACAGGTGTATTCAGACTGGAAAAGTCAGTCCGGACCAAATTGCTGAAAGTTGGTCCGGATCCAGTCCTGAACGTAGAGTTTGGTCTGTATTCAGACTGCCACCTACCGGAGATTTCTGTTTAGAACCAAAGCTTGTAAATAAAACCACGTGACTAAAGATCTCTTCTAGACCTGCATAATAAATCACAAATGTGTCCTTTTCGCAATATCAAGGTGTGCAATACACATTCCGCCTCCTATGTAGATGAGGGTTATTTGGAGTGTAATTTAAGTTAGTTAGTTATTCCTTGAAACATGTTAGTTATTTGGATGAAACAGTTGCAGTGAAATGGAAATGATGCATGTAGATGTCTTGCTATTTGTTCATGTACCGCAACCTATATTGTCATCTCAATAATCACTAATATCAAAAATTGCATGTTTTTCCTCATTTTTATTTTTTATTTAACCTTTATTAACCAGGAATTGTCCCATTGAGATTAAGAATCTCTTTTTCAGGGGAATCCTGGCTAGGGTGAAACAATAAATTACATTTCCAATAAAAATGTCAACATTAAAAACATAAAATAAATAAAAATGAGAGCTTATGTAAAACAGGTACAGTTGTAAGTGACGTTCTCCTCCAATCTCAGCCTGCATTTAAAAATATTCAGAGAGATGAGTTCTTTTAATTTCAATCTTTTTTGTAGAGTGTTCCATGTGAAGGGGGCAGAAAAACTGTTTTTTCCCAGTTCTGTACGAGCAAATGGAACAGCTGACATAGATGGTCATTGGAGCGCAGTCCGTCCAATTCCACAGTCCTCAGCTTGATCAAGCTGCAAATGTAGGATGGTAAAAGTCCAATAAGAGATTTGTAAATAAAAATGCACCAGTGTGTGAACCTCCTGGTGGACAGAGACGACCCTCCCACTCAAGAGTATAGTTCACAATGATGAGTCGAGGCCTTAAATACACAGAATCAATCTTACTCAAACATTGAGCTGTTGCATTCATGTAGAAAAGGTCTCCATAATCTAAAATGGATGAAAAAGTTGCTGTTGCAGTTTTAATTTCAGTTTCCTAACAAGATTTTCAATGTGGGGCTTGAATGAGAGTGCATCATCAATCAAGATTCCCAGTTATTTGTACACGTGAACCAACGCAAATTTCCTTTCCTTCCAGAGTGGAAACTTTAAGAAAACTCTGTGGTGTTTTTCTAGAGTTTGAGAACAGCATTAATTTGGTTTTGTCTGCATTAACCATTAATTTTAGCTGGGGAAATGTGTGCTGTACTGTGTCAAAGGCTTTTTGCAGAGATGTTTTTTTTTTAACATGTCCTGTCCAACAGCTGAGATTGCAGATCAGAGCTGAGTGCCTCTTGTATTGGACAGATTTTATTGTTACAATTGGGGTTTATGAATTTTCAGGCAGACTGAGTGTATATTTGTATAAAGCCCATTTGTATTTGAGGCTAAGCTTTATTTATGAAAATTATATTTGTATGCATTCCTTGTGGACAGGACGGAAAAAAGAAACAAAAGAGGAGAGAAAGAGACAGAGTGGGATGTCAGAGATGTGGGTTAAAGGTGGGGGATAGTCAATATCACAAAGTCAAAACATAAAAGTGTCGTAAGTAAATTAGATTACATAATTGAGTTCACACAGCAACAAAACAAACAAAACAAAAAAATAGTCTGCACATAACTATTTACAGGTTAGAAGTATAACCATGCATCAATGATTAAATATTTATCTCCCAAGATTTCTGCACAGGTACACACAATATTCGCATTACCAATATTCATGAGGCGGGGCGTAGAAAAAGGAGAAGAAAAAAAAACATTACCCATGCCCGTATTTGTGCAAAGGTGAATAAGCGGGTGGGTTGAATGAATGTGTGCCTCATAGAGTGTACCTTGATTACACTGAACGCTCCAGCTAAGGCAGGAGGCCTGGCACCCCACACCTCAAAGCTAGGGGCAGACAGAGCAGCAACCCGGCTGATCCAGGCATCCAAGAGCCCCACCGTCAGACAATGATCCAGGAGCAACCACCCTCCCGTTCACCGGACCCCCACCACAGAAACAGAGATGGAGGTCAGGACCCATCAGCCACCCCGGCCGAGGAGTAAGAGGAACAGAGAACACAGAGAGCCGGAGCCCGCCAGGGACCCGCCCCCACCCCAAGGCACTCCTCCATTCTACAACTGCAGAATCTGATCACCCAAGTGATCACACACATGAGTGTGTTTATGCATGTTGGTGCTTAGTGTGTGGTGTGGTGTATGTTCTAGGGGGGGTGCAATCATGGCCGCCCCCCCCTATACGCGAAATACGCAGCTGCGTAGGGCCCCCGCCACCACCAGGGCCCCGAAGTGGCGAAAAAAATAAAAGAGCCAAATCTGGCAACCCATTTCATAGAGCATCCATACCAACGTGCGCTCTGAATGTTGTGCAAAAGAAAGTTGGCTGCACTTTAATGATCGCCCCTTCAACACACCTGAACCAATCTGGCAACCCAAATGATGACGTTACGCCACTCTTAGCAACGATTGGTCAACATCATTTCATCTGAGCCTGGCACAGTGTACATTTACGCATTTTGTTTCAATAAAATTGGTAAAAAGAAAAAAAAAACGAGCGGATTTTGTCACTCTGATCAACGCGACAACAAGAGAACTTTATGCCAAAGAGACTTTATCCACCAGGAGCTGAAAAAAGATGAAGAATTTAAACATCAGTCACAAGGTAAGTTTGGAGGATGTTGGGCCGTATTCTTCTCCTGCCTTTCTGTGCAGCTGCGCGATTTACGTAAAACACTAATCAATCCGAGGTGAAGATTGCACAAAACTATCTCGTAATTTCCAATGGAAAACTAGAAACTAATTCTGTCTGATACCCAAGTTTCCAAGATGAGGTCAGACATGACCTTCCAAAACGGCGGAGAGCAGAGAAAAGTAAATAATGACAACGGTGGCTGATAAATGTTTAACTCACGTTATCGTATTGGCTAATTGTTTTGCTAACGCATATTAGTGCGATCTGCATTTTCTGGTTATTTCAGTATAAAAACTGCTGCTTAACTGTTACAGACAGTCAGGTAGTCTGACTTTTACAACAATGTGTGTGTCTTAAAATCTTGCATTAGCATGAAATATGGAGAATCAAAACTGCCAAATACAAACAGGAAATAGATTTTCTCATTTATAAATGACGAACAAAATAAATGTACTAATTTTAAAATTATGAACATACAAAATAATAATAAAGAAGTGTATAAATGTTTATATTTCCATTTCTACTCAAATTAGTGTTCACATTTTATTATTTATAAATGGTTACATTTATTTCTTATTTGTATTTTGCAGTTGTGGTTTTACATAATGAGGATGTTTTGCACAGTTTCTTCCCAGCCAACAGTTTCTTCTGCTCTCAAAAAGCATTGGAGGTGGTGCAGCGTCCACGTCCCAAGATGTTCCTGACATCACTGAAGATGTCATCTCAGGTAACTTTAATAGCATGTAAAGTATTTTAAAAAACAGTGTCTGCATAACCCCTTTTTTCATAAACAGCAGCTGAAGAGAATGAAGTCCCAAATTGTTCATATTTAAATAAACAAATATGACATCATGCAAATATACAATCAATCTCTCATAAATATATAAAAAGATCATGAAATTGTGAAATTTTTCTTTTCACTTTTAATTTTTTTTGGCACCACTAAATGTGAATCCAACATGCAAGCAATAAACTGTATTCAATTCTTCAGCAGCAACAATAATACATTCACAAAATGTACTAATAGAGAGAGATCTCATTTATATTACAATAACAGTTGCATTTTGTTGGTGCTGCTCATCAGTTAGAGGGCCCACAAACTAAATTTGCCTCTGCTGTCAATCAGACAGACCTCCGCATCACCACGACGCTCCGCCACCCCTTTACACTTTGTGCCGTCAGCCAGAACGTCTGAACTTCCTGTGATCAGTGATGATATGTGAAGTTGCTCCACAGTCGACCATCTAATGTCTGCTCCCTCGCTCACTCGGAAAGCGAACTCCTTCTCCTGGTTTATGGTCTCGCAGCAGACTTTGTGTGCGTCGTCTCGTCCTCTACGCTGTCTGCGTCTGCAGGTGCTGTCTGCGTCTGCAGGTGCTGTCTGCGTCTGCAGGTGCTGTCCCGGTGTGTGCTGCTTTTGCACAAGCTGCACCACAGTTTGCGCTGGCAGGTTCTGGTTAGGTGTCCCTACAGGCCGCATCTGAAGCATACAAAGTCCTTTGTCGCCTTCTCTGCTCCTCGCTCACCTGGGCTGGCAGGTCTCCCTCTGGTGCACGTGGGCGTTCATCACGTTGTCATCTGCTGCGGTCGCGCACATATTTTCAGTGTCCTCACAGCTCCGTAGCTTTGTTTTAAACTTTGCAAATGACATGGTCTCATCCTGTTGTGTCACATGGATTGCAAATGGTTGGTATGACTCCGGTAGCCCCTTCAGGACCATGGCAAGCAGCAGATCATCGCTCAGGGTTTCACCGGCATTTCTCAAGGCCGTGATCGCTGTCTCAGCGCCGATTATATATTCTGTCACGCTTTCATTGTCCCAAAAGCCAAGTTCCATGACTTCCATGACCATCCTCCGCTTCTCCTCCACATCGAAAGGAGCCAGTTGAGGTGGCTCGGGCATCTAGTCCGGACGCCTCCTGGACGCCTCCCTGGAGAGGTGTTCCAGGCATGTCCCACTGGGCTGAGGCCCCGGGGAAGACCCAGGACACGCTGGAGAGACTACGTCTCTCGGCTGGCCTGGGAACGCCTCGGGGTTCCCCCAGAGGAGCTGGAGGAAGTGGCTGGGGTGAGGGAAGTCTGGGCATCTCTGCTCAGTCTGCTGCCCCTGCGACCCGGTCCCGGAGAAGCGGAGGAAGATGGATGGGCTTTCATTTTCTGGCTTTTTCAGTGAAGTCAGTTCAGTTCAGTATATATTTTATTTTGGTAGGTGTCTCTCAGGATCTGTAGCGCCTTGCAGCTGTCATCTGCTGCGTCACGCATCACCAGCGACAGGCTCTTGTCATCCAGAAACTGGATCAGTTCAGCACATGCCTCCACATTTTTAGCTGGATCCTCATCGTCATCATCAGGGTCAGGCGCATTCAAAATGGCGTCTTCCAATCCTTGTAGTCGAAGGTGACCCAAGAACTTGGTTTCCCATAGGTCATAGTTCTTCTCATCTCCGTCGAACAGAAGCCGGGACCAGCAGCTTGTATCAGCTGTTCGTCTGCTCACGGTTTCAACTTCCTCACAAAAGTGGAAAATACACTTTATAGTCTCAGGCGTCTCCTGGGCCCATAACCTGTTAGCAGGTTGGTAACTGCACTGCAGAGCGGTGCTGCTGTAACTGGGTGGAGTTTTCTGCTCTGCGTTGTGTTCCAGTGAATAAAAGACCACGCTTGGATGCTGAGTCAATCTCTATTAATCTTGGTTAACAGAAAACAAAAATTCACTATGCTGTCCAGAGTTTCTTCTGTGTTTTTCCCCGTCAGCCAGAGCTCGCAGCAGTCTCAGTGCGCATTCTCATTAGCACCTTCCCCCCACAGCATGTAAAGTAACACAAAAAGAACATGATAAAATGAGAAAACTGCACCGTACCTCGCAGAAAAAAATAACAGAAAAAAATATGTAATCAAATAGAGAGCGCCATACTTTAGTGACACGGAGTCTGAGATTTTAATGACGCCGTGTGAAGATTATACTCCCATCAAAAAAGTAATATGGCTGCATCATCAGCAAAAGAAAGAGTTCCTGCTTGGGGAAAAGAACAAAGTAAACACACAAGTTTCTATCACACGCTTCACCAAAGCCTCCATCCACCCGTGATCCACTTTCAGGATGTGAACCAACGCTCTTTTAAGGAAAAAAACAAACAAAACACTTCCGGTGAAGCAGCAGCAACTGGTGATGTGAGGTCATCAACTGTCAATCAAACTTCAGCTTCAAGGTTCCACTGATGGAGATGAAAGGAACCAGGGCTGCTGCTATGGAGACAGTAGAGCAAGAAGGTGCTGGTTCAAATCCCAGAAAGCACCAGATGGAGGAAAAATGGTGATCGACAAAGTGCTGACTGATGTACAGAATAGTGCGATGGAACTGACTTGCTCTCCAAAGCAGAGAAGCGCTGGTTCAATTCCCGGTCTCAGTTTTGTTGTTGTCGGTTTTTGCCGCTCCTTGACACTCATCAGCTCAAAGGAACAAAGCAACACAGTTCTGCTGTAGACAGATTAGCACAGTGGGAGTGTTTCTGTCCTTGAAGCGGGAGAGTGTAGGTTCAAGTCCCAGTCAGGAACATCGAGGTGTTCAGTCGCCTCACAATTCAAGCTGCGGCTAGGAGGAGTCAGGACGCTAGGAAAGGGGGGCTTCATCTTTGCCCCCCCCACCCACCCCGAGGAAGGAGGACCAGGAGAAGAGGATCCCAGAAGAAGATGTGCATTTAGATAGATCCATACAGAATGCAGCTTGGATGTGTGGAGGGTCTGCATACCGTAGATGCAATACTGGTAGAGCAACACCTGGAAGGTGGTGGGCAGGTGAGGGATGGTGGTGTAGGTAAGTTAAAACTTTTATTTTACTTTTATTTAGACTATCAATTTAATTAGCAACATTTGGTTTTCTACAAATAATTTATACGAGCACCAACTTTTGAGAGTTAGTAGGAAAAGATTTAGAAAGTATTAGTAATGTAGTGTTTGTTAGCGTAGAAGGTACTATCATGATCTAGTTGCAGCTTCTAGGTATTAGACAAAGCTACACCCCCCCCCCAATAGTACAACAGTCTAGTTGGTTTAGCCCTCCTGTCAGTTTCTAGTCTTCTAGATACCTGTCTCACTACCAGTTAGCTGTAGCTCTAATGTCAACCTTCATCACCTATCTTATAGCACGGAAGTCATTGATCTCCTACCAGACTAAAGATGAAGCCACCCCCCCCTTCCCAGCATCCCTGACTCAATTCACCCCAGGCATGAGTTGTGATGCAACTAGCCAGGACTTGAACCTCCGCTGTCCTGCTTTACAGAGAGAAACACTACCACTGTGCTATTCTGTCTACAGCAAAATTGTGTTGCTTTGTTCCTTTGAGCTGAACACGCTCCAAATGTTTCAAAAATCAACAATCAGGTTTAAAGACACAGACTATGACATCTACTTCCTAAGGACCCGTATTCTAACTGGGAATTGAACCAGCACATTCTCACTGAAAGCACAGAGACACTGCCACCACACTACTCTCTCTGCGTCAGAGCAGGGATTCTGGTCCATCAAGGATCTTCACGCAGAGTCAGCTTTTATAGCGACGGTTTGTTAACGAGTCAGGATTTGAACCAGTCACTCCCACTGCCCAATCACAGTTTTTCTCAGTCGCTTTAGTACAATTCTCAGATCAGAATTGAAGTTTGCAAATACGTGTGTGCATTTCTCAGAACAATTTGTACAAACAGCAAAACACTATAGATTTCTTGCAAAAGCCTGTAACTTGCTCAAAATCATTAGTTCATCTCTCAAAACTAAGTCTTTATGTCATTGAACATGTCAGTGCCATCAGAATGTCAAGTCCTTGTGTCATTGTCTACGAACAAAACAGTCAAATTACTTAATCATGTTGTCAATATATATGTGTACTTTAGAGGGAGGTTCTGATATAAATATGGCTAACGTTTTGATGACAATCATTGTAAAATGTAAGTTACACCTTTTTTGGTTGATTGCAAGAGACTGGACAAGATTCACATTTACACTTTTATTGTTCGTATTGTAATTTGTTGACAGACCATGTCATACCTGCACCTCTTGTCGTTCCTGTATGTTAGGCCACAAATTCTCATCCACATCACAGTGAATATCCTCTCTTGCAATGCAGCGAAATATGTTTGTCACATTATGACAACTTGGTCAACGATTTTACAGTTAATGACTTATACGATGAACCAATGACTAGGTGTTTTGAGGAGTAAGACTATTTTAAAGTGAACTTTATAATACATTTTGATCAACATGACATAAACAATTGATAATGTAGCAAAGAGCAGAGAATTGTACATAATCATTTGCATGGATGTACCAAAGCAATTGCAACTTGTTCAAAGAAGTGAGAAACTCCTTATATGATGTGCACAAGTGACATCATGATGTGAAGATTGAAGAAATAGTTTTGGGAATTTCATTCTGATCTGAGAATTGTACTAAAGCGACTGAGAAAAACTGTAAAGCACCACACAGGTCCAAAATAAATGTTCTTTTTTCAGTTTTTAAACTAATTTGGATTTATTACTACATGACAGTTGTTTTACTTACTGGTACATCCTTTTATCCGTTTGTAACGTCACACTTAAACATAAAACAAAGTCAAAGAGATTTCATCATTACACAGAACATTCTTTTAATGTTTTATTTCTGCTTTAGCTATAAAAATGCCCTTATAAACTTACTTTGTAAAAATTTCAAAACATTTAAGGCACGACAAAATGTCGAAAGCTTTTATCAATTTAGTGTCTATCCATCTTCAGAACCAACTTAATCATTTTCAGGGCCACATAGTTGCTGGAGCCTATCTCAGCTGCTTTTGGGCAAAGGCAGGATACGCCACGAAAAAAAAACTCCCTTTTATGTTTTTGCTTTCATGTTGATGCTAAATGTGGGTAATTTTGGAGCCAAAAATTACCCAAAAATGCGCATTTATTTTTTATGCATATTTATAGGCATTAAGGGATGAATGCATTGTTTTTGTCTATTATTCAGGGTATAAACTTATTTATCTACCTTCTGTCATGGTATATTTGGGATGCACGAGCAGCATTCCAAGGAAACGGATATCCAATCTGTTTTGGAAACGTTCTGAGGGTATGCACAGATTTCAGGCAGCAACACCAGCTTTACATGTCAAAATGTAAATTGTTTTCGCTATTCTACTCACAAATATCATAATGAAACACTCCGAAACAGTTTTTGGAGGTTAACTGTATATATTTCATACTGAAAGCAGGATAGATAGATAGATAGATAGATAGATAGATAGATAGATAGATAGATAGATAGATAGATAAAAAGATAGATGACTTTATTAATCCCACAATGGGGAAATTCCATTTATCTGTGGCAGCAACACGACATTCAGAAATAATCTATATAATATAACATCAAAAAAGGACATCACAAATGACATTCATATTAAATAATTAAAAATATTACTAAAATTATTATGATTTTTTTTATCATACATGAGATTCTTAATAAATAAAGAAATAAATATTAAATATTAAATAAATACAGCTGCAAAAGTGTAAAAAACACGTGGTCTGCAAAAAATGTAAACTGTAAAAAACATTTTTTTTCTTTTTTTTTTCCAAAAACATTTTCAGAAAACATAAAAACATAAAAAACATTTTAGTATCCAGTTGTTCTCAAATAAAACACTTAAATTTTACTTTGGTTCAAAGTTTGTTTTTTACTTGCTGGTATTTGCATTAAATGACATTTCAAGCAACTCCTTTTTTTCCCAATTTTATTTGAGATGTATGTACATAATATGCAAAGTTTGCTGAACAATAAGTAAAAAGAAAAACAAGAATTTATAAGGATATGAAAATTACAGGAAAAAACATTTGTATTAAAAGAGAAACAATTTTTAGTTTCCTCACAAACCAACAAGGGTTTTGTTTAATTCACACAAAGAATAGAGGATGAACTCCTGAGGACCAGACTGTGTTGACGACCTAGCAGCCCCTCCCTGAAGCTCTTAAATATTAGTTTAAGTTGGAGCCTTGTGTCAAAAATAACCGGAAGACAAAACGATTTTTAGAATGTTCTCTAAAAATTGTCTTAAGAGAAAATGCCCTTCCATGGTACACATGATGCGCTGTCCCCTAATGGGTTAGTGTGGGGGTCGACACCCTGCGGCTCAGGAGCCGCATGCGGCTCTTTAGCGCTGCCCTAGTGGCTCCCTGGAGCATTTTCAAAAATGTTTGAAAATGTAAAAAGATGGGGCAGAGTAATATATTTTTGTTTTAATATGGTTTATGTATGAGGAAAAACAAGACACAAACATTCTTAACGTTTTCCAATGCTGTAAGAATGTGTAGAATAAATATTAAGTTTCAACATTCATAGCCTGCGACACACGTTTCTACCAGCAGGGCAGCGTTCTAGGCAGGTGGCTGATGGAAATGAACCACCGTCAGTTCCGTGCATTGCTTTGTAACAATTCACCCTCCACTCAGCGAGGGGAACGTCACAACGCCGTTCTACGGCTGGGGCATTAAATATCAAGACAATCTGCTCTCTAACATTACCAAGAAAAAAACTCATTACAGTTTGTACTGCTTTTTGTCAAGAGCAACAAGAATGTCATTTATCACTTTTGTAGGAGCAGAAATGGTACTGTGCTTTTTCCTGAAGCCCAACTGTAATGTTGAGAGAAGCTCATTTGAGTATAAAAACTCTTTAAGGTGATCGCATACAAGATATTCAAGAATTTTTGACAAGACACACAAATTGGAGATTGGCCTGTAGTTGGATAAAACTGCGGAGTCACCTTCTTTTTATGTGGGCAGTAACAAATTGTGCAACCCTAATCTCTTCAGTCCTTGACCAGGATTTATGAGGTTGGAGCAAAGCAACGAGAGAAACAATAACCAAAAAACCTACACTTTGCAATCCTTGTGGAGATACTTCACTGATTCAAGCGTTGTATTTCGCTGACCAATTTTGAAAGTCTGTATAAACGTCAGGAACAACTCTTTTTCTTGAATAGTAGAGGCCCACCTCAAGGCAGTTACTGAGGAGATGACAGCTAAGAAATGACGATGTTTAGGACATATAGACTCTCCCGAAAACGGGGTAAGAAGCAACGTGTATATTAAAAGTGTTTATGAAAATGAGTTGCTCTGTCTCATCGTTGTTTACGTTTCTCTTCGCCTCATCAGTTGCTTCCCATCTACTTTGTTTACTTCCCTTAACCCTTGTGCCATCCAATGACCCCACCCTCACATTTACGCGTTATCTCACCATGACAAAGGTGGATAAAGGTGGAGAGGATTTCATGTAATCCATGGACACCAGTGAAGATCACAAATCATTGAAGAAAAAAGTTCAGCGCACTGTCTAGTGGGTATAGATGACCCAATTCCCAATGTTAAAGTGCCTAGGATAGCACAAGGGTTAAAGCCCGGCTACGGTGGCCGTTGTTGTCCAGTTTTCCTCTCAGGGCACAGAGTGTATTCAGACTGATGAAACTCGGAAACAAACCGAGACCAACTCAAAAGATGGGTCTGAGACTGGTTCCTGCTCCCAGAGCAGGGTGAAATAAATGTATTCAGACTGACAATTTGTTCTGAATAATCGGGGAAAACAACTCTGGTTCACTTTAACAAAACCAAATGTGTTCAGTCTCAATGAAGCAGCATTTAAATGAATGAAATTGGAAATGAAAGTTGCTAAGAAATTTTCTTCACTTTCCCTGGTTATTGAAACACTTAAGATATTATCTAAAAAGGAGAAAAAAAGTCATAGTTGTCATTATAAATATAGAAAAATTTCAAACTCTCCTTAGATTAAACAAGGGTTTAATTGAGTGTTAGCTTATAGAGTTGAAAATTAGTGATAATAACTTGTTCATTGTGTCCAAAGACACAGAGAACGTTTTACAATCTATGACCTTTGACTTCTTATTGTGGTTCCTCCTCTTGTTATGGTGTAATGCTGCTTTGATATTCCTTTTAACCAGCATGATTACTACAATTATCTTCCATTATTAGCTCACTAATGGCAGTAGCCCACTTCTGTTGGCTGTCACTCAAAGTGAAGCTGCAGTCATTTGAACTTTAAAGAGGTAAGGGACGACCTAAACTCGAAAAGAAATGCAATCATCCCCGATTTTCTTCTAAATATCAGCCTGTCTGACGCAGGCGATGCCTTCTTCCGAGAGAGATAAATAAAACTGCAGATTGGTTGGAATCAGTGAAATTAAAAAACAAAGCAGCAGGACACACAATGATGTCTGCCGCATCATGTGTTTGACAACATCAGATGGAAACAGGATTTAAAGTTCAAACTTTAGTGGATCACCTACAGGAACTTCGACTGCAGCGCAGTCAGTTTCTCCTGACTTCTGTTTGAACTCCCATTAAACACTGACGTGAATTTAACAATAATGTCCAAAAATTCCAAGCTACAAATCATGCAAGTTGTTTAGCAGCTGCAGAGAAAAGATCAGATTACCTAAAATACAAAAATACATTATTTGCATTATTTTTCTGCACTTCACGTCAAAATGGTGAAGCTGAGAAACATGCTCTGAGCGTTAATCATATTTAGGTCTGGCTGTGCGACTTTAATCTCAAAGCTGAAGCCGCAGCAGGAAATAAACAGCAGACGTTAGTGTAGCCCCAAGGTCAGCAACCTTTAGAGCTCCAAGAGCCATCTGGTCCAGTTTCTTGCTGATCAAAACCTCACCAAAGTCACAAAGTCCCACTTTATCAAGAAGAAAAATACACTTTATTTATGTTTTGGTGGCTGTTAAGCCATAAATTCCTAAAATGAGGCATGTTTAAAAAAAACTTCGATCTAATTTTTAGAATTCAGTTTAAAATCCTCTTGAACACAAACTCCCTTTATTATATTTACCGTCTGAGCTCCTCAATATTACCTTGAGTTCACCCCCCAGCACAGAGCTCTCCACTGTATTGGGTAGTGTCAGATTTTTCTGACTCAGGTTAACCTCGCACCTTTTACTGATTTCATTTGCTGATATTCTAAAAACTTTTAAGGTTCTCCTTTTAAGGTTTCAAAAGATACAGAAGATTTCTCTTATTTTTCTATGAAAACGTGGAAATGGATGTATCGAATGATTTAAACCGTATTGCAGGTGGATGTATGGGAATCATAGAAAAGAAGTACCGTAGTTTATTTTGGGTAGTATTTTCATTTTAGCTGAAGTTATTCTGCCTGTGAGCGATATAGACAGGATAACCCATCGTACTAGATCGTCTGGAATATTTGAAGTAATGGCACATCATTTATTTGCACTAAGTCTGATAGACTGGAGGAGTAAGTGACGCCTAAGTATTTCATATTTCCTGAATTTAACAGTACTGGTAAATCAAAGGTTGTCTCTACATTGTAATTGAGTGATAATAGCGCTGATTCTTAAATATTTGTAAACATTTTAAGTTTAAAATATATCAATAGTATATAAAAAGTTAACTTTAAACTTTGGTCTAAATAAACTTGTAGTACACCTAAATAGACTGAGAGTGAGACAAGATGTTCCTCACTAGTATGACAGTGCAAAGAAGAAAGCAAGAAAATAGAATAAAAGCAGAATAAAATAGCAATAAAATAGAGATCAGCATTTAGTGTTAACTAAACATGGTCATTAAAGTGACCATTATTCTGCTTAGATGCCCTGAAAAATGTCTTTATACATAAAATGTAAATATTGAAAACATGAGTGCTTCACACACTCAGAAGATCAAAAGATGGCTTTTCAGGCAGATGGATGTCCAAGTTTGAAAGTTTTTCTCTGGTTTTGAAGAAAAACAGATTATCTGTGGCTTAATTATTAAAATATTACTATTTCAAATTAGCAAAAAGAAAAAAAATAATTTTAAGCAGGTTTACTTTTTAGGTAGTTTTAAAACTTAAAGTCAGAATAACAAAAATAATGTTACCGTGTGATTTTTGCATGAGCTTAGAAAAGAAGTCAAGAAGAATTTGACTTTAACCAATGCAGAAATACCAAAATGATCAATATTCCAATACCTAAATGTCAATAAAAATACATTTATCTAAATAAATTATGCGTCAGGAAACTCAATGCAAATGATTTGCTGCTGCTGATAAATTTGCGGCAGATTTCCTCTTAACCTTTTCTAAAAGCACAAACAGGAAATAGACATTACACAAAGAAACATTAATGAGTCAGACTCAGCAGCTTTATCGCTATCCAATGTATCTCAAGTGTGTCTAAAGGTTTCCATCAAACAGAAGCGGTGGAATTTCCGAAGCCTTTATTTGATCTCTTCTTCCGATTAGCTGACATGGACCAACATGAGCTTTTCTGGATTTTTAGGTTACCAACAAACTGCTGTCGCCCTGGATCCAGGCCGAAAACGGCAGAAATGAAACAAGTACTTCTACAAAACATAGCTTAAGTATTTATTATTATCATTAATGTTGCAACAGCAGCAATCTAAAGACAAGAAAAGAAAAACAGCACAAACCTAAAGAGAATTTAAAAAATGTTTATTAATGTGACTTTTTCTGCCCTCATTTACCCACCCAGATGCTTCAAACAAACCCACCACAGAAAATCAGAAGAATTACATGTATGATCCGTTTACATTAATCATAAAAACAAAGGCTTTGCCTTTCAAAAAGATGCTATTTAATAAAAAGAGTAATGAGCAGAGTTGGTGTTTTAAATGGTGAGAAGGAACAACATCTGGAGGCGTCTTCTTCACTCTGAGTGGACGGATGCGACTATCAAATGCAGTCAGATCATTTCTGCCAGTTCCTGTTGGTGCCAGTAAACATGCAAAGTCAGACTTCTCTCTGCTTTAGCGCATCATCGAGTCCGTCTCATTTGATCCGAGCAGGACAAAAGCGGTAAAAAGTGGATCTGAACTGTAAATGTCTCCTCCTGCCCTCTCTCTCAGGGTTGATCTCAGTCACTGCTGCTGGTGTGTGCCCCCTCCCTCACTTATTTTGCAACTCAGACAAGTGTCAAAAATAAAAAGGGAAGCCCCCAGGATGTGAGAAGAAAAAAAAAAGGGGGCTGAAACATATCTCAGACATCGCCATTTTGGAACTGTACAGCTACAGTATAATAAAAAGCGGCCTATACAAATGTACAAAAATCTTACAGATTAAAACCGTGGACGGTTGACGGGCAAGAAGCCGAGCTCCAGCAGATCTCTCCATGCAAGGCAGAACCCTGGAGCAGAGTCCGTGTGACAGCAAGCCTGAGGCCACTGCTTCTGGGTCTGACAGGGAAGTGGCGGCCCCGGGCAGACGCTCAGCCACAGCCAGCAGGAAGGACAGCTTGTTAGTGATTTGGTGGATTTGCTGCAGCAACAACAGCGTGTCTGAAGTCTTAAATCAAAAAAACAACAAAAAAAAGATCCCTTTTTTTTTTTTACATTTTGACTGCTGCTTTGAATGAAGTGCTTCATGCCAAAAAACAAAACATCTACGTTTACCGACACGAAAGCACACAGAGACACTTGTTAAAGTGCGATTTTTAAATCAAAAAAACATGTCAACAGAATGAAAAAGAAGCAAAGATTCTTGCAGAAAAAAAAACTCTAGCTGGGGTTTGCAGCTTAACAAGCCACATTATTTAGGAAGCGCGATTGCGAGCGCGCCTGGATGTGCCGGCCTCGAGCCCAAAGACGTCTGATTAGAATACACTTTTAGGGGGGTCCTGAAATTCATCCACACTCATCTCAAAGGCTTCAGATTTAACACTCGGCTGGTTCAACGAGCTGCAGGACTGACTGAGCCGGGGTCCGTCCCCGCCTGCCTCACACTAAAACCACAAAAAAGAAAACAAAAGGAAAGTATGTCAGGAAATGTGATGTGGATACTGTGAATGAGCAGCTTCCTCCAAGAGCACAGGACCTTCTGCAGAAGGCCGTGTCGGGGGGGGCTAACCAACCTCAAAATGTAAGAGAATGACCGAAACACAAACCTGCCCCTTACTGTTAAGATCCCAACAGTTTTGAGAGAAAGAAAAATGATAAGTAAATACTGTGATCCTTATTAAAGAAGCTTGAATTTCTGTGCAGTCTTAAGTTTAGCCTCTTGAGATTCTGGGTTATCTTGATCAGCTGCAGTTCTTTAGAAAACCGAAAGACTGAGAAATGAAACCGTTCAGATGTTCCGGCTGAATCCTCTGTGTGAGTCAGTGAATTACAACTGTAAGCAGTTCCACTGCCCTAATTCCTTTGAGCAGCTCTTTTTTTTAAAAAAATCATTTCCTGGTTTGGTGGTTGATCACATGATGCTGGTGGGGCGGTGTGATCAGAGAACTAGCCATGGACACAAAGGAAGGGACGGGCGGCAGAGTTCAGGCTCACGGTCAGGAAGACGAATTCCTTCCTTCCAGTTCATAAAGTGCTTCAGCTGCAGGAGGAATCGCACAAAAAACACACAACTGCACACAACTTTCTGATCATTGTTTTTTCTTATAATAATTCATTTAGGTGTCCTTCTACAGCGACATTTACGACTTTTTTTTACTTATTTTGTATAAAAAAATGACAGAATCAGTTGACATTTCTGAGCAAATTTACATAAAGTCACAGCAGAGAAAAGCCCAAAACCCAAGTATGTGAAAGAAATGTTTCCCTTTTTCATACTTTCCCCTTTTTTCCACCTTGTTGTGTTTCCAAAGCAAAGACCAATGAGGTAATGCTGAATCCAGATGAAATGATGCTAACACTCCTCAGGCTTGTTATGTAATCCTTTAGTAGCATGACGAGTGCTTCGCACAACAACTGTGTTGACATTTCAAAATAACTGCGTGGTTTAAATTCAAACTGATGAATGTTGACTTTCAAATGAAGCTAAAAATGCATTCAGTAGAAAGAAAAATAAGAAGAATATTTGTAATCCCATTTTCAGCTGAACTGGCCTCACAAAGCACCCAATTCCCACTTCTGCGCTCTTATTTTGAAAAAAAAAAAGAAATGAGCTAAATCCTCACAAATTAAAAAAAAAAATTAGCAGCTAAATCTACCCTTTTAAAGACGAAGAGCTGGTTAAAGTGTTTTAAAAGTGTTTCCGCAAACAAACTTAACTTTCCCTTTGTGGCCTCAGCGGGAGGTCACTCACACTCCCCGCTCCTCTATTTCCTGCTGACGCACACACCGAACAGCAGCCCCATCCAGGGTAATAAGTTTCAGAGTGGACCTATCATGAAGTCCCTGTTTTTTTGACGCCTGCTTTCATTTACCTTTCATTACCTTTTCCCGCCTGAGGAGTGCAGTTTTCCACAAGGCAATGCGTGACAGTAAAGGCCACGGCTCCAGTTAGGGCTTTGGGTCGGCTGCTGAGAACAAACGTCGAGCACCGAGCTTTAGCTGTCGGGAGCAACTATGCCGACTAAAATATTGCTGCATTTAGTGTAATAAAGGGATTTCTTTTGTCTTTTTACAGAAAATAGATGTACAAAAATAGAGCAAAAACGCATGAATCTGTTACAGTAAAGCCATGGCTGGTTTCTGAAGGACAACAAAAGGGAAGACCTCAAACATTTTCTATTCCCTGCAGACAGATTTCTGTTAGTCGATGGACAGAAAACATTGAGAAGCATTAAAAAAAAGCATTCGTACGGAGGACTGCGCAGAGGGAGATCTCACCAACACCTCTGGTTTCTGTAGTGCCTAAATGCAAAGCCATTCGAAGAGCAAGAATAATTAGAGGAGACGACCATTTTTGGTGGTTATCCAGTTAATTCCACTTTTTGCTGGTTTGTAGGCAACTTTCAATCCAGTTGGATTGAAGGAAAAATAATACTTCAAAGGGAAACGAATGAATCATTCTGCTGTGGTTAAAGTCTTTACATGATGATCATGACTCCATTAGGGAGGGTGGTGAAGAAGGAGAATGTCAAGAGTCTTTTTGCCTAAATGCATAAAGCTGAAAAAGCAGAGGAAGCAGCAGAATCGGGCATTTCTCAGTCACTGCTGTCGTCTTCGTCCTCATCATCCGACAAGTGGTTGTTGTTGTACCTCGACTCCGACCAGTTGTTGGAGTCTGAGCACGGCGCCAGGCTTCCCGACGTCAGCTGGGCGTAGCAGAATTCACAGACGCGGACGGGTTTGGACGACTGGCTGGGAAGGAGGTACTTCTTCTCCGAGCAGGGGTTGCACACCACATAGCCGCATTTCCTGCAGTGGTGGCGGCGGTTGACGGCCGTGAACTTCACTTTCAGGCAGCGCATGCACACGGACGCCTCCGAGTCGGGCACCCACACGGCGGCGTGCTCGCCCGTCGGGGATTTGCCGCTCTTCTGCAGCAGGTCCTTCACACACTTCCCGATGTGGTTCATCCACTCGCACTTCTCTGTGGCGGTGGCGGCATAGACGGCAAAGGACTTGGTAGGCGTCTTGATGAGCCAGCCGTTGCGCAGGTCGCCCTCATCCGGCACCGTGTCGATGGTGACGCTCTCCAGAGGGATGATGTGCTGCTTGTTGTACTTCTTCTTCTGGATGACGATGTTGCCGTAGACCAGGATGTCGTTGAAGAGGAAAAACTGACGCGCCTTTGGCTTCTTGCGGCAGAGTTTGGTGAGGACGCCCTCTCCGATCAGGACGCGGCCCGGAATGGCGAGAGGCTGGCCTGCAGCTCCGAAGCAGCTCTCCACCATTCCTATCCGCTTGGAGTTGGCCTCGCTGTTAGCAAGCCGGTCCACCATCTTCACCTCACCTGCAAGAAAACAAGATAAAAATAAATTAACGTCCAAAGCAACAGCTCAGTGAATAGAGACGTTTTCAATGTTCACGTTCAAGAGCAAAACACCACAAGAGTCCAGCTTTTGACTTGTTCTTTTTGCTTCTTCTTACAAACCTTCCTTGTCATTTTTCAGTTCTTGTTTTTTAAAGCACAGACTTGGACTGCTGCCCTCTGTGACTAACCAAACAGACAGCAGAATCTGCTGAACGCAGCTCACCTGATAACTAATTAACAAGACTATTTTTTGGGATAAAATCCAAATTATTTTAGATTAATTATTTATAAGAAATAAACTCTCAGCAACACCAACAATTCTGAACTCGCATAAAGACAAACTTTTGCAGAATTTGTTAAAGCTAAAAACCATGAGTTAAAAAATAAAACAAACATGTATTAGACAGCCTAAAGTCTAATACTTTTCAGAAATATAGTCTAGTGACTCGAAAATAGGAGATTTAGGTGTTTAATACATTTTTTTTTAAAAGTCTATAGCAGACATGGATTTTCTGAATTTAAAAACCCATCAATCTATTTTTAGAACCGGCTGAATCCTTTTCAGGTCAAACGATAACTGGGGCCAACCCAGCTCCTGTTACGCTGAGGAGGAGTACATCATGAACACCAGTTTGTTGCAGGGCAGACATACACTCACACACACACACAACCACAACCACACACATAATGAATCTCAAAGCATGTTTTTTTGGACTGTGGGAGGAAGTTCGGAGCGCCCGGAGAAAACCCACACAGGCACGACGAGAACATGCAAACTCCACGCAGAAAGGTTCCAGCCGGGATTCGACCTGGGACTTCTCTCTGCGAGGCGAGAGCGCTAATTGCTACCGTGAAACCCAATTGGAAAACCCCGGTAGAAGGGAAAATGTCAAAACCTCTTATTTCAAAATGAGTTCAGTCACTAAAAGACAGAGAGGGCCGTGCTCTTGATGCTCGAGTAGTCGTGACTTTACAGAAGCATTTTCAAGAACATGTATTTTTTTTACATAAAAAATGTTTTTAGGACCATCATCTCTACAGTAAGACATGTAGACATATTTCTATGAGATCCATTCATCACATTAGGATGAAGAGTCTGTGTGCTCATCCTTAAATCTTTTTTTAAGCTTTCAAAACAATTTCAAAAGACTACAGAGACCAAAGCCTAAACACTCATTTTCTTTGCCGCTGAGACCCAGATGGCAGCGCAGTTGGGCTCTTGGCGTCTTTCTCTGCCTTTCATAAAGTACAACAGGCGAGGTCAAAGGTTATTGATGATAAAGATGAAAGGGGGCCTATTCTTTCTGCCAAGTGCAGAGCAGATACAAAACCACACTTTACTTCCACCCTTCTTATTCCTATACTTAATCTCTTACACACAACCCCAAATGACAGCTCCAACCAAAGCCTCTTCCTTTGAAGTGTCCAGATAAACTGCAGGTCAGCAATCAGATTTATTATTGTAAAACTGTTCAAATGGATCCAAAGGAATCCTAAAAGTGCAGCTTTCATTCAACACCGACTCAGTTCAAGTGCAGCTGGTGAGCTCAGAAGTGCTTTAGCACTGACAGGCGTTTAGATTTCACCCTAAAATACAAAAAATGAACAAGAGTTCATTTTAGATAGATTGAAAAGATCTGTTTATGGTCCAACTTATATCACATTATTCAAAATTACTTTTGATTTTTTACAAACATTTTTGTTTTGTAACACCTCAATAAACAAGATAATAAATACAAAAGAATGAAGCAGTCATAAAGAGATTTCTTATTTTGCTTTAGGCAAAACTGCTCATCCTTTTGTTTGACAGCAGATAAACAAACAACAAGAGCTTGTGGATACCAACAACCAGACAACAACACTGTCATCGTGTCGTTTTAAGGTCAGAGATTGTTCTGACTTTCTCTGAGCCGTCACAGGAGAGCCACAGGATCCTTTTGGAGGTGAAGATGGGGAACAGAACTGTTCTGTGTCTGCTTTTAAAAAGGTTTCCTTTTCAGGTTGGATTCTCATGGGTTTACAATGACAGCCTCACTCATTACATTTACATTGTCAACATAATCGCTGACAAACGCTATTATTGTTATTTTTTCATATACTGCTCAGGGGACATTCAAGCTCTCGTGTTCTATTTCTGTGACGGGTTTGACCAGCAGCATTGGGCAGCTCTGAGCTTAGGCGCCTCTGGAGCAAATGGAGTTTGGCTGGGGTGGGGGGGTGTTCTCTCCCAACACTGTGCCAGTTCAATCAAACCAGCAACCCTCAAGCCACAAGCTGCATTCTCAGCCTAACTCTAGGCTATCGCTGCCCCCGTTTGTTGCTGCTCCACATCTCATCAGAAGATCCGATTCTAGCTTTACAACTTCTTTTTAACATATTCTTGCTAATCCTGATATCTTTGTCATGATATTTTTCTTTACTGCAAGTTATTCAAGTTATAAACTGACCAAACAGATGCCTCAATAAAACTAGGACGTCCAACGTTTGAAAAATTTGATTGACAGATTCTCTCTAGCGCACTTTCAAGTGGTAGGGGCGTGGACATCCAACAAGCTCAATCCTGATTGGCGAGAGGGGTTGCCATGGAAACGATGATTCAGATCAATTTGGACCAAAGACTACTCATGTTGGCTCCAACACAGCATAGTCATTTTCTGTGGGTGATGTCACACTTGGTCTTAATGTCACACTTGGTTGACATTAGGACTTTTAGAATCCGTAATTCAACAATAGCTATAAACTATACTACTTTAAAACTGAAGAGTAGTTTGTTGGACAGTGAAAAATGAACTGGTAATTTTAGAAAAAATATCTTTTTACATTAATTTTTTTTATTGGCTAGAAAAACAAGATTCAATTATTTTGAAAACTGGTCCACGGCAGTGAAGCAAAGCAACACAGACTAAATAGCAAATACTAAATATCTGCCTGACAGATGAGTGTGGCTGCTGACATATCAATCCTAAAAGTGAGGGCTGTTTGCCCAATATGCTGCAAAAGCACTTCCCATCCCAGGACAGTCAGGGAAAAGCATCAGCTACAACACTTTTTGGACTAAACAGATATTTTTTTGCTCCAAAGGGCCGAATGTCAAAATTGACAGTTTACAACCGGAAAAAAAAGGTAAAGCACACCATTAGTCATTGGATTAATTATATATAATCTTTTTTTTAAACAGCAGGGCTCCAGACTAACTATTTTCACTAGGAGCACTGTGGCCCCTAACTGAAAATTTTAGGGGCATAACGTAAATCAACATGCTAACCAGATCCACTAATTTCCACTGTATTACGCATAAATACTTTAATAATAAATGCAAAAATTACAATGTGCCGTTTCAAATTCAGTGTCACATTTTATTCTGCACTTTTGAAGATGCAACAACGAGGTAAACTGACAGCACCATCGCTGTCATGAAAAATACCATACATTTAGAATATAAAAAAGTTTTTAGTAACGAAGTGATTACCGTAGTAACCTTTCGGTCATTTCACAGTTTCGAACAATACTTAAATGTATGTAAACATTAGGGGATGGAAATTCATGTTGGCGACACCAAATAGGTGCAGCCAAGATGCACAATAATTTGAGATCACCCAGATGGACGCAACGCTGCGCAGATCACCTGGTGCGAGACATATTTTTGTTTTTGCTCCAACATCACCTGTCAATCAAAACAAAAATATCACGAGAAAGGGGCGGAAGCAAGAAACCAACCAGAGCGAACGCAGCTGGAAATTTAGTACTGCACTGACTAAAAGCTGCCCTGATGACTACAAAACAATGCATTATGGGAGATGTGTCCTGATGGGTTTTGGTAGTTCAGTGATCAATTAAAATAATTTAAAATACCAACTGATTAAAAAAAGGCAACATGCATTACAAAACATTAAAATATTTATAAAAGATGTAATATCACAAATCATACTTAGGGGGAGAGGCATATTAAAACTAAACTGAATGTTATGGACTACAACTTCCTGTTCTCCTTCCGTCTCGCTTAAGCTTCGCCTTCATTAAACCCCCTCCCCGGGCCTGGTCTCCCCAACGATCCAGGCGCGGCGCTGGTTCATCTTAAACACGTCTATCGTTGCATTTTCCCCACGTGTTTTAAGTGTGTTTAGACTAAATCGTGTTGTTGCTCGCACGTGTTTAAAGTTCAAGCCCCCGTTAGCTGTTAGCTTATTCTCCTCAGCTGACCATCTCCCGCGGGAGCGATGTGCTGCAGTGAGAGCCGCGCATGAGAACCGTGGTTTGCTTCGCGAGTTTGAGACCCCTGCTGTACACTCTGGCACTGGTACACTTGCTGCAGGTCAGAAGAACGAATCAATAGTTCGCTTGTTCATAGCTGAGACGCACATATCAGGTTGTGATGATATTTGTCTCTGTTTCCTTCCCACAGATGTTTACGTGCGCTCGATTATCTCTAGGCCCCTCCCCCTCCACGCATTTTAGCCACTTGCAGTGACTTTCCCTATTCTTCTCACACGCATTGGCCGCCTAACAGACAGGCATCATTCAATGAAACACGAGTGTGCGCTCGAGTCTCATGAGTATGTGTGCAAGTGTGAGTGTCTGTCTGCATGCGTGCGTGTGCGCTCGCGCCTCATTGGTTATTTCATTGCTCATTTCATAGATCATTGGCGTGCCCCTTCCATGTTTAGTGTATAAAAATACATTAAACGGGAGTGGGGGAGGCAAATTTACTGGTAGCACATGTGCTACCAGTGGATGTGGATGTAAAATTCAGTCGCACACTCTTAAATTTTGGTCGCAAAATGGAACCATTTGGTCGCAGTCTGGAGCCTTGAACAGGCAAAGACTTTTGATTATTTACACTAAATTAATAAAAAAAATTGACATATGCTGAAAAAATAAGGTAATAGGCAAGAATCCAGTAAATAGCTTCATCAATATTCTATCATTGTGTCATTTTCATTCACTTTAAAACATTCCAGAGGAGTGATGGTTAACTTCACATCTTGTTGTGAAAAGGTTGAAACAGCCAGCCAACTAACACAAAACCCAGGTCACAGCAGTGACTTTTCAAGTATTACCATTCAGTACTTTGGAGAGGTAACATGAAGAGCCTACTTGATATTTTGCACACCAAGGTTTTAGACATTTTGAAATCAAAATTTGGTTTGCAAATAGAGTGCACTGACACAATCGAAGTTCCAGTAATCAACCTCTTAAATATTTAGATGAAGAAAGTAGGCGAATTGTAAAAAAAAAAAAAACCTAACTGGAAACCACAGTCAATCAGTGCAATAAACACATCAACAATAACAATGTGTTGAAAGTTATTTTAAAAAGTATCTACAAAAAGAAATGTTATATAGCAGCTACCTTTATGGTAATCACATTACAAAGAGAATATATGCACAAATAAATAAACATATTTTCATAGTCAAAGACAATAAATTAACAATGAGACAAAAGTATCTGCTACAACATGCTTATAATATTCATTTATCGCATGTGTGCTTTGCAAAATGTTCTTATTGTTTGAACAGAATGAAAAAGCTCAGTAGTTTCAATGGTTGCAGGTTTTCAGAAGTTGATAGAATAACTTTCTGCAGCGTCGCCACCGTCAGATCTTTGAGGAATGCCTGATATATTTAGTTTCAGTCATACGTGGAAACCATTTTCTAAAACTTTTTTAAAAGATGTGGTTCCAGAAGTCTTTCTTTGCTCAATTTATGCAGTGCAGTCATGTCACTTCACAATAACTCCTCTAACATAGATATACTTGTGCTGGCTTGT
Organism: Oryzias sinensis; assembly: GCA_037389245.1. Taxonomy (NCBI): domain Eukaryota; kingdom Metazoa; phylum Chordata; class Actinopteri; order Beloniformes; family Adrianichthyidae; genus Oryzias; species Oryzias sinensis. The sequence goes on from CM074491.1 coordinate 8,325,886, forward strand.
TCAAATTATGTTGTCTCATTAACTGAAATATTAAAAGATTCTTAGTAAAGCTTGTAGAATCTGGAATGCAGTTTTGGGGATTTGCTGCATTTATTTAGACCTTGTGTTATATAAAGAGGGATGTTCCTTCTGGCTTCTATTTCACATGATAAGAGTGTGTTGATATTAGAATTCATTTAAAAGCCTAAAAAACTATATTTGCTATTCAAACTGTGATTTCTTTTGTAAAGTTAAACAACATAAAAAAAAGAAACCAGATCATCTGACTAAAAATACCCAGAATATTTAGGCCGAATCCCAATAATGCCCCTATGGGTTCTCCCTACCCCTACATGTGACGCACCTGGTTGTTTTTATGTTATTGACAAAAAAATAAATAAAAAAAATACTGCGCCTCAATCCAAATGATATTTTACTATAACAATATAATCGATTTATTTCATTTTGAAACGATTTTATAATGTTATAGGTCGATTTGATTTAATTAACAACTTATCCTCAGACGGATCAATCTGGTTGGATCATAGGAATAGAAATCGGTTCGATTAGGCGTTACAATCCTTTCCCTATCTGAAATATGAAGTGGATGTACACATAGTTGATGAGTGCAATTATGCTGGAAACAAATGTTTAATCAATTCTGATTACCTTAAAACATTGAACTTGACACTGTTGTAAATGTTACACACTTTTTTTTATAGTATAACATATCATAGCTAATATGAATAACAATGCAGGAAGCTGAAATATCCCCTTGAAGCCATGCAGCCCAATCCAGTCCAAAGTGTTAACAACAGCAGTAAAAACATTTTATTCCCAGCTTATTTGCCAGGGTTAGATACCATAGACCCCGCGAATCTGCAGAATCCAGATTTAAAAAGGGGATAAAAAAAATCAAAGAATGTGAGGTTGGCACATCACTTTATAACCTGCAGGTAAATTTGCAACAGTGGTCCATTACGGTGCCTGGAATAATGGGAAGCATGAGTCAGACGCTAAAGGGAGCGGGCGCCGATGACACAGCCTGGAAGTGAAGAAAGCAAGTATTCTGTGGGCTGCAGAAAGCTCCCACAGAAACAATGACACCCATTTTTCCCAAAGGGGCAATAAGAGGATGCACACTCCCAAAGAAGAGCTTATATGTTGTTCCTGCTTTCTCCATCCTTAAAATGCGGACCTTGTTAAAATGCAAAAATTAAACTAGGGACCAATCCCAGATAGTGAGAAATCTGGGATATTGCAATCCACAAAGGGTAAAAATAAAGCTGTGTCCAATAAACACCACATTAGTTATATTTTGAATAATTTTTTAAACACGGGTATCACAACCAAACTACTTAATTTTTATCATTTCAACACTTGAGATTATAATTTACTGCAATTTCTTCTTCACCGAGATGTAGTTAATATCGTTTTATTTAAGTAGTAAAATACATTTTGTTTTGCTGCGATTTTTTTAGTAAAAATGCAGATAAAGAAATCAAAGATGTGTGAACTTGTACGTTAAGACATAAAAACAGTTGTTAGGTAAATTTTATTTTAATTTATTTTATGCAGTTTTTTTTTTTAAGTTATACGAAGGACTGGCAGATTGTCCAGGATGTGCCCCACCTTTGCCCTACAGGGGGGCAACCGTGAACCCGTGACCCTGCATAGGAGTAAGGCAGTAATAGATATTTGGATTGATGTTACCTGTAAAAGAGAACTTTAGAGTTCATAGTAACTGACCTAATACTTTAGAGCAGACGTAAAGAGCTGATGGTGCAGCATGAGTCAGGAAGCTGAAGTGTCAGGTCACACCACTCTGACATTTTCATGATTGAAAGTGAAAAGCTCATATTTTTTACATGAGGGTTCACAGAAGTCTGAAGGTTTTCATTTTTTACCATTTCCAACAGTTCCAAGATAGAAGGAGCTGCTGTACAGCACTATTCTTTGGGTTGGAATAAACGAATGAAGGGTCCACACCAAGCCCTTATTAGATTAAAACAATCTTTTTACTATTTACTATAGTCTATGATATTTCTGTATTTTTCTTCAAATAAAGACATGTGATTTTTTTTTCCAATTTGGAAACACCTTTCAAAAGATCTTACACAACTTACACAATATTTGACAATCATTTTCTGTTTACATTTCAATTTTAATTCTACCGCTAGTTTACGCTCTTCACCCATTTGTTTTAAATCTTGGTTTTGTTTTTTGCTTTTTACAAAGTAACATTACCTACACTCATCTAACTTTTCATATGTTCTCGACAAAATTAACTCCCCACAGAAGAACAGAACATTGTTACCTTTAATCTAATGCTTCATTTCTTTCCTCTATTTGTAGGTTATTGTCCTCCTCCCACAGAAAAAGCTAAGACGTCCAGTCCAGCAGAATGAGTGTGCAGATGGAGGCCAGATTGTTCCCTACAACAGATTTCTCAGAGTTCTGCCACTTCTAGTTTTATCAATTTGCAGACTTTATGATCGATGTCAGGGAGGTTTTTTCATTTTTTGTTGAAGTCATCTCAGGTGTTTTCCCTGTCAAAGTGTAACGTCCTCCTTGACATGCGACAGAATACTCATGCAAAAATAGCATTTCCTGTATGCGTATAGGGACAAATTCATTTTAGGCAGAATTTACATGGTTAGAGTTGTCAGCTGGGTTCAGTGCACACTAAGCAGCTGGGTTGTTAGCACAACATAAGACATTTTTATATTTTCCTAATATAACCAAGTGATCATCACAATGTTTTCTAACTTTGAGATGATAGCCATTCATGAATGGCTAACATTTAACCAAAATGCAACTCTAGAATGCTAAAATAAAACCAACAAAAACACATTCTGCCATTAAAAAAAAGAGGAAGAATGCGTTGTAACCCCCTCACTGCAGGAAGAAGCACTTTCACAGATCTTGCCTGCTCTTTTCCAGCTATCAGACTCGACAACGCCTCACAGAAAAAGGACATTTTCTTTTATTCCTTAGTGTTATATGTTATCTGCTGGGGTTTTTTAACCTCTGGCAACAAATCAATTTCCGTAATACGGGGAAATTGTAATCGTTTTTTTTTTTATTAGTCCAAATTTTATTTGCTATTGATAACTTTTTAATGCTTTTTTAAAACTAAATTTGAAACATGAAGTTCTCTACAAGTAAGGTTTTTATTATTGTTATTTCTGGATCATACATAAAATATACAAACATAAAATTACTAGAATAAAAACATGCATTCCCTCTAGGATTTTGCAAGATGTTTTTCAAGTATTGCATCACAATTTATTTTCTAAAGAGTTGCAATAAACAACTAAAATATGATTAATGAAGATTTTTCAATATTTTTTCAACTAAATACTTCAGGACACTCAGATTTTTAAGCATTTTTTTCATCCCAGCTTTTATGTAACCCCACAAGAAATGCACAGTGTTGATGATTTGACAGTGATTTATTTTTTAAACAAAAGCAAACTTGGACAGTTTTATGATAGCAACATGCTTAATAAACATTTCAAGGACCCTGATCCTCTGGGGAGTGGGTCTGAAAAAGTGTACGGAAAAAAACACCATCACCTCTGTTCCATTTTTCATAAAAGCTTTGAAAGCTAAGGGACATTTTATCTGATCTCACATTAACACAACAAAAATTGTGCAGAGACTTCTCTCTAGGTAGATATATGGAACTGTTGTGGGTTTTACAAAGAAATGTCTTTTTTAGGTTAGAGCCCAGAGGACAGTAGCTCCAAAAAAAGGGGAAGCGGCCCCAAAACCGCCACTGTTCAGCTGTGTTGCAAGCCACGTCTCAGATGACTAATGTAGTAGTAGTAGTATTCTTGGTTTGAAATGTCTTGGCTTCTTTTTTCCCAAAATGCACCAGTCAGGCGTTTAATAGCTTTTTCAGAAATGTAAGAAGCCTGACGTCCTTAAAGGCATTTCGCCAATGAAGCTGACAAAGAAAAATGTGGACAAGCTTAACAAAAAGCAATAATGGGCGGGACGTCCAGTGGTTTATGTAATTCCTTTTCCCAAGATGACTTTTCATTAAAAAAAGATAAAAAGAAAAGGATGATAAAGCAAATATATTGTTTAATCTGCTGTGCTTGAATTTTCAAATTGAAGTAAAGATGCATTCTGTCAATGAATCAGTGGATTGTGATTTTAAGCTTGACGTGGTGTCACAACAGATGGTTGCTGAAGAGCAGGAGTATACAAAACAGACCAGTTATTCTGGGACTCTTAAATGCATACAGTTCTGCTCTGAGTCACTCTATATTTATTGTCGTTTAAACATCTTGACAACTAACAGCATTCACACACAACAACCACATGAGGACAAAACTTTGTTTTAGCCTTTTTTCCTTTATCTCTTTTCATGTTGTCCTATATCTACTGGCAGCATGAATATCTTTAAGAGCTCAGTGTTTGGCAGACAACAAAGTATACGTCACACGCACTTTGTCCAGTCAAACACGCCAATAGGTCAAAAAACAAACCAATAAAAAACGTTTTAAATTGAAACTGGGCCAGCAATACAAAACAAGCCATAATTATGATAATGTTAATAATTAAATTCTTCCAAATAATTTCTATCAACTTGTGTCTCATGGATGATCTATATTGATCCTGGTCACCTAAAAGCTCCAATTTTGTGTGACGGCTGTTGCTAAAAGACCATCCACATAGCGATCATTTTATTTTTCCAATTTAAATGTCGTGTTTATAATTCATTCATTCATTTATTCATCTTCTTCCGTTTATTCCCTTTCGGGGTCACGGGGCTGCTTTTATAGTAATGAATGAATACCGATTTTACAATAAATAAATAAATAAAAATGAAGCAGAAACTGAAAAAAAGCAGCATTGATCACCAGTGTTTTTAACTAAATCTTAAAATTATTAAAATAACAAACAACTATTGCTGTGTAGAGTTGAAGCATTTATTCTTAAGAACTTCCTTTAAAAAAAAAAAAGAGAGATGTCATTCCAGTTTGTCATCCAGTTACCATCTCAGCCATCACCAACCAGAAACAACCATTACCATAATCTGATCCTTTAGAGAAGAAATACGAATAAAACAAAATCCTGATCCCAACAGGTAACATCTTTGCTTATCTGCTTGATGTGTCACAAAGGAAGTAACAACCCTATTTATGTAAGCCGTAGCTATTTATAAACTGAGACATGCAGGATTATGTGGTGGAAAGTACACTGGATTACAAAGGAAACTACAAACATCCTGTCCTTCCAGAATGGAGGGGAGCAGTGAGACGGACAGTTTGCTGTTCCGTCAGGTAGTTTTCATACTAGTCACCTCTAATAAAACAAGTTTTACTATTCAGGCTTGAACACAAATAGGGGACAAAATTACTTGGCTTGACTAAGTAACTTAATTACTTATCTCAAATCAAAAGCATAAGTAATATTGTATAACTGATAACATAAGAACCTGTACTATATGTAACCAACTTCAGTTATCTAGGACTGGAAACCTGTCATAAGGTGTTCTTTTCCGTGACTTAGTCATTTTAGTAATTGAAAGTTCCTTAGACTGACAAAGCTGGTGGTAATCTTATATGCCAACATCCTTATCTCAACTATAGTAGGACAGGTCAAATACACCAGAGACTTGTAAGGCTCCTAAAACTGTTTTTTAATGCAGTAAAGGTATATTAACAGTAATATTTTGTGAATACTCACATCATTTAAAATGTCGATAGTAACCCCAACTTAATTTTCCTTTTTTTTCCTATTCAGGTAAAAATGTTCTGTCTTTTCAGAATCTAATCATGTAATTTTTTCTCAATATGCCTGAAATAACAAAATACTTATAAATAATTGGAATTGTTGTGGATACATTCATTTCTTGTGAGGTTTTTTTTTTATTTTTAAAATGCTAAATTTTTCTAATACAACTATTTCATTATGTTGTAATAAAAATATAACATTTTAAATGTTAAAAAATATTCTAAATTTAAAAAATGGACAGAGTTTGACACTAAGGTTCCTGACATGTATGGAATTTGAGTCTAGAAAAGCCTCAAGTTTTGTTTTTCACAACTAATACCGGAAACAGAGGTATAAAAAAAAAGAAGAAATGCAGCATCAACCTTTAGAGCTAAAAAAAGATTATATGCAATAGACACATTAGATAACAAGATCATATCTCACAAACAATTTCCTGCAAGCTTTTTTTCCAGTAAACTGTGTGTTCAATCTTAAAACCAGTTATTTTCAATCTATTTCCAACATTAAATTCAAATATGACAACATGCATTTACATGTTTACATTTAAAATGAAGAAGCCACAGAAATACTGTACATGTGACCTCTGACTTTACATATTTTCTTCTCCCCTTACATATTGCGAAATGAATGTTTTTAAATAGCTTTGCCTTACAAGTGTCTTGATTTTGCAACCATATGATTAAGTTTGCTAAAAAATATATACAGCGGTGGATTACAAAAAGGAAAACAAAGTATTTCTTCTAAAACCTTTTTTTTGTTAAACCTGTTAAGTAGAAGGGAAGGTACAAACACTGAAACACAGCTGATTTAATTACTTATTATTTAGCAGATTAAAAAAACAAAAACATTATGCTGCCAAATTATAGGACAACAGTAGTTATTATTGAACACATTAATTTCTTGAATTATTTGGATTTGTGGCATTTGCAAAATTTGCAAGCAAAAATTAAATAAGTGCTTTGCACATATTGCAATTACCAATTTTCTCATCTACATTGTTTTCTTAAAAAATAGTTAAGAGTCCTCTGTGCAAAGAAAGCAGAACTTGTTCGGGAGTCAGCCAGTGCATGTACTGACTTGTGAGGGGATAGGAATTTGAAACTTTAAATTAAAGAAAAAAGAAAAGTTTATGTACAACTTAATACCTGCCAAGCAGATTACACGTCAACAGCTTTTAAGCATTCAAAGCTGAATAAGTAAGAATTAAAGAGAAGTTCTGTGCAGTGAAACCCCTCTGCACTTTAACACATGCAAGACATGATGATGTTGAACTTCTCTTTTTCATTACAGAAAGTTCAACTAGCAGCAGAAATCGAACAGTTACTTCTACCACAGCACAAGAGAACAAGTCTGGACCTCTAACTGCTACCAGATTCACGTGAACAGGTTTCAGAAGGGTGGAGTAATCCGGAGTCTTTCCTAAACCTGTAACTGCTCAGGAAACTAGTCATTATTCTCTTCACCCCTCCAATTAATGCCTCAAGGGAAATAAAACTCCTATAAACTACAGTTTGTCAAGGGTTTCCAAACTCAAAACACAATTGCTTACTTTTAAAATCTCCAAATGAAAGTTATAACAAAGTTCTCGAGACTTCCCGATTCAAATTTGTCATCCAAGTTGGAAAACTGGTGTCAATGTCAATTGAGAGTTAGCCACCTAGCTACGAAGTTAGCTTCTAAACATTCATCAAAAGTTAGTTCTGGTCCATAAGATAGTTCCACTTTTCACACTAGGCCTTACCGAAACAAGATCTGCGATATCGTTTGATAAAAGTACCCGAAATAAAACGAAATCGTAGTTTTTAGAGCCAGCAACCTCCTAGCTTAAAGAAGGAATAAAGTAGCACGAGCCAAAGCAGCCAGGCTTAGCCCTATCGCCAAAAAAAAACAACAGTAACAACTTTTAAACTCGAAGAACTACATACCTTATGGCAGCTGGTGTTATACAGTCAAACTTTCAGTAATTTTCAGCTCGGTTGTACTCCAGTTACTGACCAAAAAAGCGATATCTTCGTTAGAGAAAGTGGCCGCTGCGTTCAGAGGGAGCAACAGCAGCTGGAAACTGCCCCGGCCGAGGATTAGACAACAACATGGCAGCACCGCGCTGCCTTCACGGACCTCCGCTTCAAATCCAGAGCCTCGGGAAAACGGAGCACTGACATGACACATTCAAAGGACTCAACTCTGACAGACGCTCAACTGTCATGTTGTGCATTTAGTATTACAAACAGCACCTAAAGATTATTACTTTTTACCGGTTTTAAAATCAAAGTGCGCATAAAGTCATTGGTACTCAAATTTACTGGTGGATTATGAAAGCCTTCTTTGAAATGCAAAATTTACAAGCTTTTGTTTACATTTCTGTTTTTCTTGAAAATCTTTCTTTTTAAATAACTGAACAGTCCTTAAAAAGATTCAATGTGCTTACAAAAATATAAAAATAAAATTCTGACACCAAACAAACACACTACAATTATCAAAAAAAAGCTTCTCGTTCTGCCCTTTATATTCAGTTTGGAAGCCTCTTCAGTCATTTGAGTTAAAGCCAAATTCCTCATCATGGAGCTACAACAATGATATCCTGTTTTGAGGTAATTTAAAAGAGAAACTCAAATAAAATGCTTCAGTCGTCAGTTCCCACATTCAGTGTCAGCCACTCTTTCATCCAAAACAAGTGACTTCATTTATTTATCTATTTACTTAATTCTCTCTTAATAACTTATTTATTCATTTTTGTTTCTTTAGACATGCTATTTTAACAAAAACTAGTTCACTATTCTCTAGGGCCTTGCCTCTGAAGTTTAATTTTCTGCAAAAAGTTTAAAATAAAAAGAATAAACAGAACTCACACAGAAACGTTTCACCACAGCTGGAAGTCCTTTTAAAAGTAACAAATTCAAACAAAAACTTGTTTTTCCCCCACAACCTTATTTGAGGAGAGGTTTTCTGATGTACCATGAAGACACCACGAGCTGGGCCAGTAGCCAAACTGGGGTAAGAGAAATGAGGTGCCAGTTCATGATTCAGACTATAAACAGGACAGGACATGCTTGGCCTTTCCAGGTAACAAGGTGCTTCCAACCCTGTGGAAGAGAAAGTTGAAAAGCTTTCACCAACATTTGACACAATTAATTTTTTATTTTTTAAACAGAGAACATTTGCAGTCAGTCATAAATCAGGATTTTTTTAAAACTCTGTCAAGCTAACTTTGTGCAATTTAATACAGAGGAGTATTATTTATTTTATTATAACTTTCTTGAGGTTTATTTAGGAACTACCTCCAGTTTTGTGAAATAGATCATAAACATAGAAACTTTAAGAATGAAAAACATACATTTTGTCAAGTGTGGGGATTTACAATTTCTAAAGCTACAAGATAAACATGAATGACACTTTCAATTTAATGAGAAATAAGCAATTTTATGAGTTTATATCTTGTAGTTATTCCTTGTCAAAATAATGGAATAATGGACATTTACATGAATAATTACTTCAGCCGTAATCAGTCAATCCATATGTAAAACCCCCTCTGTTCTCCCTGCTCCCCCCAGGAAGGAGGCTGAGGAGCATAACGAACAGGACCACCAGACTGAGGAACAGTTTCTTTCCTGAAGCAGTCAGACTGCTGAACTCAGAAGATCACTGTAACCCCCACCCCCACCCCCATGGACAACTTGCTAAATTTCAAGTGCAATATAGGACTATGAAATACTATAATATACTTTCCACTGTTCAGTTTGTAATATATTCTCCACTGTGCAATACTCAATAGGAATAATACTATATAATATTGATATTTACTTATTCCTGTCTCTCACTGTTAACGGCTGGCCCGGGACCAGAGACCCTAATTTCGTTTTATCACTGTGATAAGATGACAATAAAGATTCCTGATTCCTGAAAAGATGAGGGAAAGAACAACAGTTATTGTCAGAGTTGTATCCTTGTACTTTCCAGAAACAGAAATATAGCAGCCATTCTTCAGTTAAAAAGTCCCACAATCTACAATTTTTGTTTAAAGAAACTAATGCAGCTATTTGGTTTTGCTTTGATGCTTCTATTAATATGACAGTTGTAATAAGTCTGAGGCGAGGGTTTAAACTGTGTGGCAACCAATCAGTGAGCAAAAAAAAAAGTATTTTTACCACTTCCTCTGAATGTTCCTGTTTATTACAATTTTTTTAAAAAACCACAAAGAATAGCTTTTTCCATGTAATCAGTGAATCTATTTGTTTGACATAATATGTTGCTGAAACTCGATTCGATTAAGGCACAAAAAAAGGTTTTCATACAATAAAAGGTTTTCATACAATAAATCTACTCATCTGCCTCTCATTCTACCTTAAGGGGTTAAAATGATCCATTCATTGAGCCGTATCCTCTTTCATACAACAATAATCTATGGTCATAAATCATAGGTAATCTCAAGATCAGTGAGTAGTCTCTTCCTCATAAATGTTTTTTTCACGTAATTTGTAGATTGTGTGAAAAAAATCACAAAATTGTCGAAAGTGTCAAAAACACAGGTCCTCATATCACAAAAAAACCCCTCAAATTTTCCACAACTTTAGCATTTTCCCAAATCAAAATAAAGCAACACAATATGAATCAAGGTAAAAAAAACACAAAATCAAATCAAAAAAGGGCATTCATGTTTTTTTTCCGGAGATGCTCTTAACCATAGCTTTTACTCATAGGTTCTCATACAGTTAAAACAAAACAAAAAAAAAATATATGTTTTCAACAATATAGTCTTTCAAACACTTAGGTTATTACTATTGTTTCAATGCAATAAAATCGCCATTGTATTTTATGAATAGTTTTTATGAGTTGCTTCTTTTTTCAACCAATACTTATTACAACATTAAACAGCTGGAGTTCCATAAAATTATGTTTAGGGCGCCTCTGATGAAACTTCACTATCAAAAAAAGATCCTAATTTGATGCAAAAAGGTGCCCAAAATGTTCTACTAATCCAAGTAAAGAAACGTGGCAGGTTAGGCAGTAGATGTTTTAATAAAGGAATTGATTTAGCTGGCAGATAAAAGTGGGTTCCTTATAGTATATCTATGTCAGGAAACAGCTTTAGCCTATGTGAGAAGCACTTGTGTCAGACTGCAGACAGATAAACTGTTGAGGTTAAGAGGATCATCGATCACATGTACGCCTCCTTAACACCAACACAGACTCGGGGTGATTATTTATCTGGATCTCTGAAACCTTTGAGGCTCGACTGAGTCACCGGAAGACAGCAGCTTATCTCTGTGTTTATAGAAACAATAATCACTTCTCAAAAACATTGCAACACCACCGGGAAGGTTGCATGTCTTAGGTTTTTTATTTAAAATAAGACAGCCACTAAATTGATTCAGTGGCAGATCTTTCACAGTTTTGTTCCCAATGGGAAAACCTCACAACTGAAAAGAAATGAAGACAAAACAAGAAGTAAAAGTTTATTACCTGTCAAAGTGCAAATTATACGTAGCTCTGCAGTGGGGGAAATAAAGGGTCTTTTCTTTTGTGGTTTCAGTTCTTGTACCCTTTTTAGGTCTGGTGAAGATAAAGTGTAGAAAACAAGTCAATAAATCAATTCCAACAAAAGTCTAAAAGAGCAAAGAAAGCAAAACATGATGGATGATACTTTGAATTTGCAATAAGCAAAAGGGTGCCAAAAGGACAGCTTTTATCTTTTAGTGTCATTACAGCCTTAATCTGAAGTTAACCTCTCCAAATATAAAAGTGTTGTTTTTTTGGTGCTGAAATGGTGGTGTTTTGTGCTCCACTTCTCCTTCCAAGTATTCTTGCTGTTAGGTTCATGGCTTCCTCCGGTCACCACAATTACATGTTTGCTTGGCTGGAGACTCTAAATTTACTGAGTGTACATAATTGTTAGTCTTGTCTGCTCTGTGTGGCCCTGACTGGTAAAAAGACTGGAGGGGTCAGTGGCCCTGCCCTGACTGACACCCCTTTGATACATGGCCGGGGCGTCGCACCCTCGCACCCATGGACCCGTGAACTCCTTTGATAAGACACCAGGGAAACAAACATTAATGGCTGGGGGGCCAAAGACTCACTTTGTGTTTTTACAAATCCTACTCCGAATATTTTTTGAGCAATAGTAAAAGTGTTCCCAGTGGTATAAGTAAGAAAGTAATTAATATTTATTCATATAGCACATTTCACGGACAGCAGTCACAAAGTGCTTTACAAGAGGAAAAAAACACACAAAATACAACACAGTTAAAAATACATAAAATATTTAAAAAACTGAAATAAAGACAGCTTTCTTGAGCTTTTTTCCCATACTTTGGTCTGAGAAGCTGACAGTTGGATAGTTAGTCAAGTCGGTTCAAGTGTCAAATAGTGATTTTTCTTTGAATTCAAATTCTTATCCCTTTGGCGTGTATTGATGCAAAGCTGCATCAAACCACTTCAGCTGTGAATTTACCTTAATTTGGCATCTAAAGCAAAAACGCATGTGATTTTTTTCATAGCTGGAAATAAACGGAGACACCAAGAGGTTAAGGCATCGAAAATATTAAAAGTAACAAATTCTTGGTCAATCGAGAGATTGACAACTCTGAGTTTTCAGTTTCAGAGCAGCTGATCCGCGTTAGATCAATCAACTCTGAGTGGACTGATTCGGAGGTGAGCGTGCGCACCGCGTCTATAAGAAGCCATTATCAATGGAGCGCAGATATCACGAGTCACCATGGCAACCGTGAAAAAAAGAGGTCTGCGTATTTTTCGCCAGCTGAACTTGACGTGCTGCTGCAGAGTTACAGTGAATATGAGCACATATTCCAGAAGAAAAGCAACACCGCTGCATCTGCAAAACAGAGACAGTTAGCGTGGGAAAACATAGCTGCTCAAGTTAATGCGGAAGTTTGCATTTAAATCATTGTTATAAAATATTGGCTGTAATAACTTTTTAAATAGCGTAAGGAGTGAAATAAAAAATGGCTATATTTAGTTGTACTTTTGAAGTGTCATTCCTGGTGTAAATGCATGAAATGCTGCATAGTGTACAGAACCAATCTGGGGGGAAATGCCTTTAACGTCGGTAATGTTTAGAGGACTTTTTTGTTAACCTTCCCCTCTAGCAAACGTTGGTCATTTTAATATTAATACATGCAATTGTGTTTTTAAAAGTGAACTTTTGTCTACTGTTGAACCTTTCGTTGCGCAAAGACTTCCTTCTTTTCTCTCGTCTTTCCGACAGTGGTCAAAAGCGCAGGGGAGATTTCCTTCAGGGCCGAAGGGAATTCTCCTTCGGGGTTCACTTCCCGTTGGAAACCCTCAACCTCCAGAGCGGAATAAGAATGACTCCAAAACAGTTATTCTGGGAATGACACCTTCTCCGTCCTCCTCATCCGTGCTCACCCCCCCCCCCCCATCTGCACCTGCAATCGCCCCTCCCCTTGTCTCTTGTGGATCGCACCCCGCTCAGCACACACACGCTGCAACACTACCCCTGTATTGATCAAGTGGTATAGGTTTATATGGGATTAAGAAAGAAAGCAGTGCTAGCAAATTGTGTTTCCAAAAAGTAATTGTTACATTAATCTAATTCAATGTCCCTGATTTCATTTTCATGTAGATGCAATCATGCAGGAATTAAAAGAACATGGCAGCAGCTAAAAACGAAGTATAAATATATTTGACATATGAAACATCTACATAGCAAGACCTAATGTTGTTTTCATTTTATATATGTGATTGACTGCAACGAAAAACGGTAACGCTCAAACAAAAACGTATGGGGAAATGACAAAACATCGAGTCGAGGTCTCAAAATCCTCGCACGACGTAAATGTAATTCTCTACGAATTTAATGCAGCCTCCTCGTCTATTGGGTCCTCAAAAAAAGGACAAGCCATTCTTGTCACTTAGACCGTGTGACGGAAATGTGGGCAATGAAGGTTGAAGCGAAATATACCGCTTCGTCTTTAAAAAGGGGAGGGGACCGGCAAAAACTTCGAGTTTGGAGAATAAAACCTGCTCCCGACCAGGTTAGGTTCACAGCATAAGTAACCATGGATACTGACTCCGAGTAAAAGTTACCTCTCTTTCAGAAACGGGTTTGACTTACTCTGCTTTCTCTGGTTTGACAAACCTCCGATTCTGAAACGGAAAACCCAGGGTTTCCCTGATTTCCGGGTTTATGAACTCAGAGTTTACACTTAACCTCCTTTGTGAAACAGGCCCCAGGTCGTCTGGCTGCAAAACAAGCCTCACCTTTTGTTCCTCTGCTTGATAGAGGGCAGAGTCTGGGTGCCCTGCTCAATAATTGGATTTAATTCGGGACTAACATAGAGCTAAGCGTTAAGGCTAAATAACTCCACTTTGGTCCTACAATCCTGTTCTTTATTTAGTCTCACATTTTCCACCACTTGTTAACCTACTTTCAACCTACCTTCAACTAATCCAAAAGGTGTCTTTGCCTTTGGTTAGTTGAATTATCTGTAGTAAATATTATCATTATCATTATATATTTATTATTTTCAGTGGTCATTTTGGTTAATTTTATTTCAGCTAAGGTGCTAGAGTAAATAAAGCTGGACAGAAAAACATTTTTTGAAATGTGGGTTTTTTCCAATTTGAGTTGAATGTTTTCATTTGTCAGTAGACGAAAGGTAATACCTTTTTCAGATAAAGATTTTGAGGAGAGCGTCAGAAGAGGTTGAAGTTTTTAATTTTCATAGTGCTCTGTTGTCAAAATTTCGACAGAAACTGTCAAACCAAAGTTAGAAACATGTTTTCCTAATAAGATAAAGGCAGTTGACTTATTCTTGCATGCAGGATTTTTTCTTCTCATTTAATGAATTGCATGGCAGCCTGGGTCTGGTCCAACCAAACAGCAATTGCACAAATCAACTACAAATACATTTTGAAAGTAATGGACCAAAAGCTGCCAGACTGCACAGCTGTCTTATTTTAAGCGAATATTTGAAAACCTTTGACAGTTTTGTTAATTTTCATCTTTTCAATAGACTTTCAACTTTCAAAATACTGTCAAGGGGAATGAAAAGCATTTGATCAAATGTGAAGCTGTGGAATACAACGCAGTTACACAGCTGAATGTAATGACTGCTGATAGAAAATAAACAAACCTGTGAAAACTAATCAGGGTTTTATTCCAGAAAGCAGGTTATGCTAGTTAGCATGGTAAGTGTGAGGCTATGGAAGCTGATAACCTCAGCTTTCAGTTCCAAAAATGGAGGTATGTTTCAGGGTATGTCAAGTTGCCATAGCAACTCATGCTCTGAACATAACCTGGTCTGGAGCAGGTTTAGTTGAAGGTTAGTTTGTTTTCAGAGAGGTGAAGCAGCATGACGTGTCCATTTGAAGATGATTTAATGGATGAAGAAGCTCAGATAATACTTATTCCACCATGAGAGGGTGATAAGACCACGTATGAATGTTGGAAAGATAAACTTTTTTACATTGATCTAACTTAATTATTTGCTTCAGTTAAGATACATCTTTTTTTTTTGTTAAGTCAGCTTAAAAATAACACATAGTTATCAGACATTTATTTTAGTTTCATTCAAATTAATTCAATTTGGTAGGTGGAACTTTGGTGCTGCTGTTATCGGCAGCGCAAGGAATTGTGGGATACCATTCCCTTTGGACGGACAGGCAAACCTCTTCTCAAGCAATCATAACTACAGTATATATGCATCACAATGAAAATAGAAATGAGATAGAAACTCATGCGTTTACTTTGTCCGTTATTTTTATTCCAAGCAGAATTTTTTTTGCTGATGATGCAGCCATATCACTTTTTGATGGGCGTACAATCTTCATACACAGTCATTAAAATCTCTGACTCCGGCTCATAAAGTATAGCGTTCTCTTTTTTTCTCCACGCGTTTCTATGGTGACTCCGCTAATCAGCGATCCATTGAGAATTCCTTTATGTACTTGCACGCGCATTAACCCAGGGTTACGAAGTCGAGCGTAATTAAGCTAACTCATATCCGGTCTTTTGTAACCGACATACCCAGAGTAAGCAAGTTCAGGCGGACTTCAGCCAGAGTTCAGGGTTAAAGTCAGGGTAGTCTAAACATGCTGTCTGGAATACACCCCCCTGTTCTGTAAAACTTCTGCAAATTCCTTCTTTTACCTGTGCTGGGAACAGCTTTTCTGCGCTTAACGTTAATGTTAATTGGAACGTTAATTAATGGTCACTTTTAAAGGATGAGTAAATGAGCAAAAAGCAGTGGCAGACTTGCAGGTATGGGTTGTTTGTTGGAAAGAAATTATATTTAGGTGTCTGTAGAATTGTTGATGGCAGTAATATTGTGAGGTTATTTATGATGATCATAAAGATTTGTTTGGATGACAATATTGTTGTTTTATACTGAACACTGGAGTGGGTCAGAGGTCAAACTTCAAAGCCTTGATACTCTAAAAATGGCATTTAGCTAATCTTGAACACATTTGTGTGGCAGCCCAAAGGGGTGCTTATTTGGAAGGACTTTAGAGATAACAAGGTAACCTGAAGGTAAATCCAGAGTTTCCCTCTGATGTTTATTTTAAAAATCAAACAAATTCTCTGTTTGCTCCACCTTGAAACGCAAATAAACATGATTCAGCCTCTTTAGTGCAGCCAAATCTTTATCTTTAGCACACATTCATAAAGTTTGCCTAACAACTAAGACGGTATGACATCATTTATACAGCACTCAACAGTGCATAACTTTGTTGTTTTTATAATAAATTCATTAAAGCAACAACAACAAAAAAGTAGCAAGCTGATTGGTAGCTGAAAGAGTCAGCCCTTTTAAGTGAACAGACCCAGAAGAAACCGTTCTCTATAAGGACAACCAGAATTCAGCAGAGGAGTCTTTGCCTGTAGTTTTGCTGTGGTCAAATTTCTTTACACAGAGTGGGAAATTTTTAAGTTTACTGACATTTGCAATTAGACATAGATTTACAAACCTAACATTTTTTTCATATAAATACATTTATACACACATTTAGATAGGCCGACAATATTCATTCACTACCAATCACTTTTAGAAAATGGTGGTGGAGGGCCCAATAGGAGACCAGGTTTGTTGACAAAATCTGAAAAAAATAATAAATAAACCGAAACATGACGAAACCATAGAAACAGCAAACAAACAAATCATCAAACAAACTTCAGAGCAGATTAACTAACACTGAGGAACAGAAAAACCAGACACTTAAATAGACTAAGGGTGATTAACTAAATGAAACCAACTGTGGGTGATCAACCTGAACCCTGGGGATATTTCAGAAGGCATGTTTAAACCACCCTGACTTCAACCCTGAACTCTGGCTGAAATCCGCCTGGGGGGGTATTCCAGGGGCCTGTTTCAGAAAGGAGGTTAAGTGTAAACTCTGAGTGCATTAACCCTGAAATCAGGGAAACCCTGGGTTTTCTGTTTCAGAATGGGAGGTTTGTTAAACCAGAGAAAGCAGAGTAAGTCAAACCCGTTTCTGAAAGAGAGGTAACTTATACTCGGAGTCAGTGTCCATGGTTACTTATGCTGTGAACCTAACCTGGTTGGGAGCAGGTTTTATTCTCTAAACTCAAGGTTTCTGCTGGTCCCCTCCCCTTTTTAAAGAAGAAGCGGTATGTTTCGCTTTAACCTTCATTGCCCACATTTCCGTCACACAGAGACGGTCTAAGTGACAAGAATGGCTGGTCCTTTTTAGGAGGACCCAATAGACGAGAAGGCTGCATTAATTCGTAGAAAATTATATTTACCTCGTACGAGGATTTTGAGAAGACTCGATTTTCTGTCATTTCCCCATACGTTTTTGTTTGAGCGTTACCGTTTTTCGTTGCAGTCAATTACATATACAAAATGAAAACAACATTAGATATTGCTATGTAGATGTTTCATATGTCAAATATTGTCAACAAAGCCTACATCTATGACATGCTCAAATCTGACCTGATTGAATTATGTTTTTATACTTCACTTTTAGCTGCTGCCATGTTCTTTTAATTCCTGCAGGATTGCATCTACATGAAAATTTAATCAGGGACATTGAATTAGATTAATGTAACAATTACTTTTTGGAAACACAATTTGCTAGCACTGCTTACTTTCTTAATCCCATATAAACCTATACCACTTGATCAATACAAGGGTAGTGTTGCAGCGTGTGTGTGTGCTGAGCGGGGTGCGATCCACGAGAGACAAGGGGAGGGGCGATTGCAGGTGCAGATGGGGGGGGGGTGAACACGGAGCGGAGGTGTGTGCGTGGAATATATTGTGTGTTCGGAGGACGGAGCACTTAGTTAAATAAAGAGAAGGCTCTGGAGGTTGAGGGTTTCGAACGGGGAGTGAACCCGGAAGGAGAATTCCCTTTCGGCCCTGAAGGAAATCTCCCCTGCGCTTCTGACCATGGTCGGAAAGACGAGAGAAAAGAAAGGAGAAGTCTTCGCGCAGCGAAAGGTTCAACAGTAGACAAAATTTCACTTTTAAAAACACAATTGCATGTATTAATATTAACCTGACCAACGTTTGCAAGAGGGGAAAGTTAACAAAAAAGTCCTCTAAACATTATCAACGTTAAATGCATTTTCCCCCAGATTGGTTCTGTACACTATGCAGCATTTCATGCATTTACACCAGGAATAACACTTCAAAAGTACACCTTAATCTTTCCATTTTTTATTTCACTCCTTACGCTATTTAAAAAGTTATTTATTACAGCCAATATTTTATAACAATGATTTAAATGCAAACTTAGGCATTAACTTGAGCAGCTATGTTTCCCCGCGCTAACTGTCTCTGTTTTGCAGATGCAGTGGTGTTGTTTTTCTTCTGGAATATGTGCTCATATTCACTGTAACTCTGCAGCAGCACGTCCAGTTCAGCTGGCGAAAAATACGCAGACCTCTTTTTTTCACGGTTGCCATGGTGACTCGTGATATCTGCGCTCCATTGATAATGGCTTATATAGTCGCAGTGCGCACGCTCACCTCCGAATCAGTCCACTCAGAGTTTATTGACCTAACTCGGATCAGCTTCTCTGAAACAGAAAACTCAGAGTTGTTAATCTCCCGATTGACCAACTCAGAGTTCAAGTTCAACCTCAGAGTTGGTTGAACCTCCTTTCTGAAACAGGCCCCTGAAAGCAGGTTATGCTAGCTCCCACGATAAGTTTGAGACTAAGGAAGTTGATAACCTCAGCTTTCTGTTCCAGAAATGGAGGTATGTTGCAGGGTAGGTCAAGTTACCATGGCAACTCATGCTCTGAACATAACCTGGTCTGGAGCAGGTTTAGCTGAAGGTTAGTTTGTTTTCAGAGAGGTAAAGCAGCATGGCGTGTCCATTTGAAGATGATTTAGTGGATGAAGAAGCTCAGATAATACTTGTTTTCACTGTGAGAGGGTGATAAAACCACATATGGATGTTGGAAAGAGAAATTTTGTTACTTTGATCTAACTTAATTATTTATTTCAGTTAAGATAAATCATTTTTTGTTATGGTCACCCTAAAAATAACACTTAGTTTTCAGACAATTATTTCCCTTTCATTCAAATTATTTTTTATTAAGTAGGTGTAACTTTGGTGCTGCTGTTAGATCGGCACCGCAAGGGATTCTGGGATATCATTCCCTTTACCTGTCTTGACGGATTTGGGTTTAAGTGTAGGTTTTTGACAAAATGTGTTTAGTTGTTTAGCTGTTTTACTGTGTTTTGCCAAGTTTTGCCAAGTTATTTTGTCCTACTATGCTTACGTCTTTGCACCATGAGTGAGAGTGAAGGAGAGGATGATGAGTTTTTATAGCACCCCTACAAGTACTTTGTAATGACCATGATGAAAAATTCTTAAATGAATTTTTGCACTCCGTGCATTTTTTCCGTCCTTTTTATTGTTATAAAAATGAGCATATCTGCTGGCTCAAACTTAGACATATGAGAGTTCAAGAAATATAAGTGATTAAAATGGAAAAAGGATTAATGGAGTAATGTGACATTTAGTTAGATAGATACATAAATTTGAGCTGTATAAACAATTATTGAGTTTGAATAAATTTAACTAAATTATTTGTTACCAATAGAAGTAATTCATTTAAGTTTACAAGGGAGATGGAAACAAGATCAGAAACTCGTGTGTTTACTTTGTCTGTTAATTGTCTCCAAGCAGAAACTCTTTTTTTTATGACCCTTGAAGACCGGATATGATTTTTGCGTAATCTCGATTTGGTCACCCTGGGTTAATGCACACGTCAAGTTCATAAAGACATTCTCAATGGATTGCAGATTTCCGGAGTCACCATGGAAACGTGTGCACTATACACTATAGCACTATACTTCAGTGAGACAGAGTCTGAGATTTTAATGACGACATATGAAGATTGTACGTCCATCAAAAAAGTAACACGGCTGCATCAGCAAAAGAGAGTTTCTGCTTGTAGAAAAAGAATGGACAAAGTAAACGCATGAGTTTCTGATCTTATTTTCATTGTGACGCATACATATACAGTATAACTTATCCAACGTAAATTAATTCAATTGGTAACAAGTAATTTAGTAACATTTATTCAACCTAATTTTTTACATCTGGTAAACTCAATATTTTTTTAACAACTCAAATTTACATATTTATTCAACTAAATGTCATTTTACTTGAATTCTGAGCTTCTTCATCCACTAAATCATCTTCAATCGACACGCCATGCTCCTTCACCTCCCTGAAAACAAACTAACCTTCAACTAAACCTGCTCCAGACCAGGTTATGTTCAGAGCATGTTGCCAGGGGAACTAAGCATACCCTGAAACATAACTCTGTTTTTGAAACCGAAAGCAGTGGTTGTACACTTCTTTAGCCTCAAAGTTACCGTGGGAGCTAGCATAACCTGCTTTCTGGAATACACCCCTGGTGTTAACTTCATTTCTGGAAGTAAGCCATTTTCTTTTGGTATTGTCACACTCACGTGGTTCAGATTTCAGATAGACAATGGCATGAAGGTTCATCATAACACTGAGTACTATATTAAAGTATTGATTACTAACTAATAAATGAGAAAATGTGTGAGTATGAGTCTGAGTATTTTGGTTGTTAGGTGACTTTCTCCAGTGTTTTGGTTTTTTTTTGTTGAAAACACCCCCGCCCCCACAGCACTGTGGGCTGTTCAGTTTTCCAGGGAGGACTGTGGCAGGAGTTTGACATTCAGGTTTTGACTTCTCTGGGCACCCGTACAGCAAACACAGATGCATGTTGAAATGAGCAGATAAATGGAGTGCTCCCAAAGAACGAGGAACCTTTGCTTTGGTGGGAAAAAATAACAGGGAATTTCCTATCATATCATTCAATAATAGTTTGACTCAAACTGAAAATTGTCCT
This sequence comes from Oryzias sinensis, assembly GCA_037389245.1. Lineage (NCBI taxonomy): Eukaryota > Metazoa > Chordata > Actinopteri > Beloniformes > Adrianichthyidae > Oryzias > Oryzias sinensis. Next base: position 8,346,958 of record CM074491.1, read on the forward strand.
TTTTGGTTGCCTTAATAGGAGGTCTTATCATGTTTTTCTTTGGAGGCTTCGGAACCGGCATCATCTGTGCAGTTTTGTTTCTTGTAACCAATATTTTGGAAAAGTTCGGATAAAAATATTTGAAACCTTAGTGGCTTTACATTGAGTTTTAATTTTTGACCTTTGTTCCACAGCTGTAAACCTGAAGTCATCCTATGAAGACACTGTTCCGCGAAGGGGGTTCTAAGGGCAGGGATGTCCAGTTTAGCTTAGTCAGTTTGTTAGTTCAATTTAGTATTTTCCTATTGAATTCTATGCATTAATGATTTGATTTTATGTTTAACTTTTCAATTACCGATATGACGCCCTTCGAGACGACTGTTGTTGTGAATTTAGGCTATACAGATAAAATTGAATTGAATTGATTTAAAAAATTTCTCCTTGTTCTCTTTTTTTCTACCTTTTGTTTTTTCTCTTTAATGGTCAAATTTCTGTTTTGGCTTTTTCATACAATTCCTGATCAAGATTTGACCAAAAAATCTGAATTCTTTAACTCCACTATTAATGTTTTGTAGATGGATGAAACACTTTTGCTCAGACACTCATGCAGAACATATGTTTGGCTAAGACAAACAAGATTGTTTGTCATCTGAGAGGAAAGATTTTAATTGGGCCAAAATGACCCATGTATCTGAAAAGTATTAGTTGTTACAGAAAGGTCACTGTTTAAATCTCAGCAGCCGCTTAAGTGTCCTTGAGCTGGGCATCAATTTCCATCCGGCTCGCCAAATGTCATATCATGGAAATGCCAATTAAGTGAAGCGAGAACCAAAACAAAATGTTTGTCATTTTAATTGAAAGGATCACAGTTAAAATGACAGCATGTCTGTGATCTATGATGGGACTAAATGAAGTCATGTTTACAGGGGTGTCTCTGATTAATAAGACTCCTAAAATTGAAAAAAAAAGTCTTGATCTGTTCGAAACATTTCATACTTAAGTATTTTTTGGGCTCATCCCGCATTTTATCCTCACATGTCTATTGGTCTGAATCCCCCCCCCCCTCTCGCTTTTAATTGCACTTTAGACATGTAGGACCCTTGGTAGAGGGGGGGTGTTTTGACGTCACTGTGAGTAATCAGGAGATGTCCTCTCAGTGCCCACCAATTTTAATTGCACCCCTTTAGTACACACACCCTTTACCCCTGAAAAATATACTCTCCAACACACATACACGCACGCACACACACATGCTTACAAACACACACATTATACAAGGAAGGTGGGACCTCAGACCATCTGTCCCCTACCCCATCCCTGGTAGGGGGTACCAGGCCCTTGGCAACGGCGGCCGTGTTCCTTGGGTGCTGACTTCCTGGGCCCGGTGGCCCTCTTTCCAGGGGGGGAGAGGGATCCCTGTGCTCTCTGGCAAGACCGGGGGCCGGGATTCACATCACACCTGAGCCTGGGGGTGTCCGTGTTCCTGTGGTGTGGGTACTGGTCCTTGCTCTCGAGCGTTGGCCTTCCCCAGGGGGTCCTGGCTGCCGCAACTGCTGCCGCGGGGGTCTCGGTGTGGGGATAGCTTGGAACTATTCCTCCTTCTTTTTACATACATCAGCCACTTTATAAGAACATAAAGACGCACTCAACACAGGTGCTATCTCACCTTTGCACAAATAGTTTGAGTGATTAAAGGAAATATTTCACGTGTTGGTTCGAATGCATATCCTTGTGTGAACACCAGTTGTATTGTGATGTGAACATTTTTTGTATGTGGGTTTCTTTGAACCTACAGGTATGTTTGCGGCATTTGGGTGTGCGTGTGTGGACAGACACCACCCCCTTTTGGATTTATATTACTTATAAACCTGACTGCAATGACTGTAAACATCCAGCAACTTGTTGCCTTATCATCCCTCTCTATTCTTCCCTTCTTTTCCTTTCCGTCTGGTCCAACAAAAAACTGTTACAGAAATGAGTAAGATCAATGAGTTTTAGCCTAAATTACAAAAGGGGTTTATTTAAATATACACCTAGTGTATCAAACGGTTCATAACCCCAATTGTAATAGTAAAATATGTCCAACACAAGAGGCTTGCAGCTCTCAGCTGTCTGCTCAGCTGTTGGACAGGGCAAGTTAAAAACAAACAAACAAATAAATAAACAAGAGATTATCTTATGCTATGGAAGTTGTGTTGCAGTGCAAGAGAAGAAAAAACTCAGGCTCACTGGTGGGAGGCATGGAGTTGACTTCTGTGGGACAAATGGTTGTTTACACAGCCAAATATGTGATTACATCACACTGTTAAGCTTCTTTTAGACTTTTTTTTAAAATATTTTTTTGTTAAGGTTTTAGGTAATCATCATCTTGATCAGGTTTTTTGTTCCTGACTCGACGTTTTCAAAAAAAGACAGGTGAAACAATAAAGTCACAAATCACAATAAAGTTGGCAATCACAAATAAAAAACAAAAAGCATATCTTTTAGAAGAAATCTTTTGGTGGTGTAGTGCTTTGCCTCACTGGTTCAAATCTCAGCTAGTGTGGGTTTTCTCCAGACATTCTGGTTTCCTCCCACAGTCCAAAAACATGTTTCAAAGGTTAATTGAAGGTTATAAATCGGGTGTGAATGTGTATGTCAAGGGTATGCCCCGCCTTTGCCCAACAGTAGCCAGGACAGGCTCCAGAAACCCTCTGACACCGAAGAAGGATTCAGCAGGTAGATATATAGAAATATGGAAAACTTTTGTCCACATTTTTCAGTTTTCATTTTAAAATAAAAAAAGGACCCAGAAAAAAATCCGCCACTGTGCAATTGTCATTAATTTAAAAAAACTAAAACAAATCCATAAATCAATAGACTCTATTTATTTATGTTGTAAAGTTGATACATTTCAAATTGATGTCATGGCAACTGCCTTGCTTTTGTAAGAACGGACTCAGTTACTTTTGGTTTTAAATGGGCTTCAATCAGGAAGTCAGAAGGTTTTCAGAAAAAGACAGCTGACCAATCATTGTGTCGCTTTATTCCTTGATCTTGGATGCATTTCTGCCAAAGCCGTCAACCTGACTGGTTGGTTGTCAAAGTTTGTTCAAAAGTCCAGCTTTGCAGAGTCCTTTATGCTGCAAATCCAATTTTGCTGAAAGGTGACGTGCACAGAGCACTGAAAACTGATTCAATTTGGGTTTATTTAAAAAAACTAATAAGCTGTTATCTAACTCTGAAGTTTTTCCATGTATGCTGTGAGAGTATGTTTGACGTACTAAGACTTTGATATCACGTCTGTGCAAATGATTTTTGTGAGACCCATGCTGTGGAGCTTTACACCTGAGGTACCAGATCCTGGCAGGGGGTGTCTGGATAAAGCTGTTCACTTCCTTCATCATTACTTAAAGCAAACCCTGTCATTATAGAGACAGTCAGTCTGTTCCACTCACTCTGAGCATCACACGCTGTACTTAACACTGCTTTTGTATGGAGTCCTTTCATGCAGAAATGATTTGTCATGAAAAAGAGAAAAAATTAAGTTTTTTTCCCCAGCACATTCAGGATAAAAAAAATATATCACAAGTTTGGACCTACATTTGCTTAATTTTTTCCCTAAAATATCTCAACTGTCTTTATTTGTTTTTTAGAAAGTAACTTTAGATTAATTAGGTTTCCTTGTTCAATCTTTATTTTGGTTTGTGTTGTCTGTTTTGTCTTATTCACATTTGGATTTTCTCTTGGATTAAAAGGAAAAAAAATGGGGATGGTGGCTTCTCAACTTTTTTTCACATGACATGAGAAAAAGGTGGAAATTAAATCCACACTGCATGGCATTATCTTATAGGTGTGTTGCAAGTGTGCTGCATTTGATTATCATTTATTTAAGTATTTAAAATACTTTTTTAAACTAATGTCCACCTTTTCACCTACCAGGAAAGTAGTCAACAGTTTATATTTAAATTGTATACATGGTTTATAGATTAATACAGTTTTATATTTTACTTCAGTTGATTTTTTATGACCATGGACAGCATTTAAGTGTGGTTTAAGCAGTCTAATGACCTTGAAAAAAACACATGTAGGGTGCAAGTTTCACATAATATAAAACCATTCCTGTCTGTAGGAAAATGTGTACAATCTTTGATTCTTCTAAAGTTCTTTTTGGAAAGGTGCACTGGAACCTTTGAGTTAGTCCTTGTGTCCCTGTTGTGCTCTGCTTTGGTGTCAATTGTTCTGTCAGATCAACAGTCAGATTCAGCAGGGCTGTAATTCATCAGTGCACCTGTCATTTTGTTTGAATAACAGGTGGAGGTCAATGGGTGTTACTGATGGAGAAAAACTGGCATCCATCGGTGTTTATTCCTGCTGTGGCCAAATTATGCAGAATATATGCGCTTCAAAAGAAAAAAACGCTCAGCAACAATGTCCTTATTTTATGGGACACGTCATCATGAAAGCTGCTCTTCTCTGTTCTCTTCCTATGCATCTCCATTATAAAGGCTGTGAGTGAGCGTTAATTAAAAGGAGATTATCTAAACAAGTCCAATGAGAAACTGTCAGGATTTCTTTCAGTGAGTCAAATGAGTGTTTTTGCTGTGATTTTATAAAGCTTAGAACAATCGGTTCTGACAAACGTTTCCTACAAGCTGACAGTCAGCTCACCGTTTCCAATTAAAGTTGTTGAACTGTTGTTAAAATCTTAAGCCTCCACATCCTAACCAAAAAAGGCAAAAACACATCTGTAGTTATTAATGAATCATCTGACGTGGAACCAAAGAAATATATTTAAATTGATCTGATCTGATTCACTCTAAGTTCTTATCAAAATAAAGGTCCATAATAACTTCTTACCAAAATAAAGGTCCTTGCTGTCTAACTTCGCACCAAAATAAAGGTCCATACAGTCTAACTTCTCACCAAAATAAAAGCCCATACACTCTAACCTCTCTTCAAAATAAAAGTCCAGGTTGACCAACTGTACCTTGGTTAAGTTGGTAAAGAAGTGAACTGGCACATGGGAAACCAGGGTTTGTTTCCTAGGAGTCATGATGCGATTCATCCAGTGTGTGTCCTTGGGCAAGACACCCTCTCTGTCCATAGCCCAGATAAAATTCAGGAAGGGCATCTTGCGTGAAAATCTCTTTGCCAAACCACCTGTGCAAACCCCTGAAGGGATATGCTGAAAGGTGAACAACAACAGTTCAACGTTTCACCAAAATAAAGGTCCATATATGAACCTTTATTTACCAAAGTAAATATCCACACAGAACTACCGTTTTTTTTTAATTTTCCATAAATTTATGTAACAAACTAAACTACATGTATTCTTAATTAGAATGTCATTAATGTTACTTAGATTTAGGTTTTGTCACTCTGAAAGCAAACAACGCCAACTGAATGTTTTACTGGAAAAACTTATATCCCTAAAAAAAAAACAATTTACATCCAAACTTGGCCTTATTTTAAATGTTTAAATTTACATACTGTATTTACAAACAAAATCTGTGTTCTGTTGTATTTCACTCTATATGGTTTATTCCCAGTTCAGAGGCGCACCCGCTCAATGGTCGCGAGTTCATATTCATGGTCGAGTCTTACTAAAAATGGGACCCATAGGTCTCTGCTTGGCTCTTAGAATTATGGGCTGGATTGGGCTGTGGCTGTGTCTGCAGCTCACTGTTCCCCCAGGGGATGGGTCAAATGCAGATTAGGTATATGATGGGACTTTAACTTTAATTCTCCTGTTTTTATTTTTCAGTCCAATTATTTATCCTTTTGTATTGCTTAGTTTTCTGCTCTACTCAATTGGTCTATGTTTGTATCTATCAGTTCTGTTTCTTTGTCATGTTTATGTTTAATCATGTTTTCATTTTTGTCATGTTGTCTCAGTTCTGCAATTGCAATAGCTGTTTTTTTAAAATGCTCTGTGCTGTTCCTTATTTTGGGTGACAATGAGGATGTTTTTAGTTTTCTTTCTGGTCTCTGGCTTGATGCAATGAATGATGCAGTCATGCTCACCTGTATTTGACTAAAGTGATCTTGATCCGTTTTTGAAGTTGTGTCCTTCTCTCAGCCATAAGCACAGCAGGTTTGCATCTTCACAGTCACATGTGTTGCTGTCAATGAGTTTTAGATCCTATTCGTTAGAATTTTTCTGTTTCTTTTCTCCTTTATTCTATATCTGACAAACTTGGTTGCTAAAAAATATTATGTTTTTCTGCAAAGTCTGCATGTGGTGTCCTAAATTTGGGTCGTATAAACCTATTTCAAAACAGCTGGTCATCAGAGTCATTTGTTCTGGGATTTGGCATGGTTTTATGCGTGATGCAGTTGCGGGTTCTGTGACTGTACCAGACACCACATCCTGAATTTTTTTGGCATGTTTTAAGTTTAATTTTAAGCAAAGTGGCAAGGCCAGGGTTACCTTCAGCCTAGTGCACCTGTGTTCTCCCCAGCTTCTGTCTCTAACAGCCTTTTATATGTGCCTCATTTAGGCACCGTCTGGTGTTGCATTTCTGTGTGGAAGCATTCTTCCTCCTTGGTATTTATAGTTTTGCTTTTTGCAACCTATAAATTTATGTCAGAGTGAAACTTTCTATAGAGAAATAGAACATGAGAACTCATTGTTGTGGCACCTCATTTCCTTCTTTTGTGCTAAGTTGTCTTTGGGTGTTTTGTTTGTTCTGATGTATTGTTACAAGTTTCAACTCTAAGACAATGTGTGCCTCTAGAGAGGACATACGTGTGGTTTCCCTCCAGGTGGTGTGGCCTATGTGCGCTTGCATGCTACATGCTCAGTTTTTATACATCAAAAAAGGAAAAGAAAGTAAAAATAAAAAGGTGTTCACTTTAGAAAATGATTTTCTGGAACAGCAAACTGTGTCTGGTCTGCTTAAGGCAGACCGATTACCTGTAACCAGCAAAAACCACAATAGTGTCTTTCAGGCTTGAATTTTGACCCCTCCTCATTACAAAAACAGAACAAAAACAACATTGTGGATATCTTTTGGCAAAAGGGCTGCCAACCCAGAGGAAGGACTCCTGTGCTCCCATTCTCCCTCATTTTTGTGCTGTTCTTTAGATTCTAAAAAAAAAACACGTATGACAAGAGAAAAATCTTTGAATATAATCAGCTGATTTCATATGTGGTTGTGTGCAAGAGCTGGCGTTTCTTCTCTTTTGTGTGCTGGAAAATTGCTTTTTTTCCCTACTGATTCCCATCTGCGGTTGCCAACAGGTAATCCTCTACCTTAAGACCCTGTTTGCAGAAGACTGAATATATTTTTAGAAGGTAATGAATAAAAAAAATACATCGCTTGACTTTAGATGAAAAGTAATCAAATGAAACTTTAAGAGGAAAGCTCAGTTTCACTGCCTTAAGTATTACTTTTTTGATTTAAATATTAAATCTCTCAAAGTTTCTCCATTAGTGTTGTGCAAGTTACTTAAAAATGACAGATTTCTTGCCATTTCAAAGTAACCTCTTATTTCACAATATTGGTGTTTCACAATTGTAATTCATTACATGACTTCTGTATTACTTTTATTTACTTTGTAAAACTTGCACAAGCAGAAGATTATAAAAGGCCACTCAGAAATATGCCTTTTTTTGAGGGGGAGTTGGGTGACTCAGAAAACAGTGTCTGGTGCGACCACCATTTGCCTCATGCGGTGCATCACATCTCATTTGCATAGAGTTGATCAGGTTGTCAAGTGGCCCATAGTGGGGTTATGATATGTTATAAACAAAGAACACAGGGGCCTTTTATTGATGGCATAATTCTGAGGCCCATTGTTGTGCAATACATCCAAGAACATCACCGCATGTTGCAGCATGATGAAGCACGGCTCCGTGTTATAAGGATCTGTACACAGTTGTTGGAAACTGAAGACATCCTAGGTCTTGCATAGCCAGCTTACTTACTGGTTTAGGATGCTGTGGATCAGCGTATACAACCTTGTGTTCCAGTTCCTGCTAATATCCAGCACCTTCACACAGCCATTGAAAAGGAATGGACCAATATCCCACAGGCCAAAACTTGGTCAACTCTTCATCTTTAGAGATGTGTTGCACTGCATGAGGCAATTAGTGGTCATACCATACTCACTGGTTTTCTGATTCCCCCTAAATCAGAATGGCCTTTCATTGTGGCCAGTTTAAGTTGCAATAACCATGCTGTCAAATCAGCATCTTGATATGGCACACCTGTGAGGTGGGATGCATCATCTCAGTAATGTAAAAGTGCTCATGATCCCAGATTTAGACCGATTTCTGAACAATATTAGAGAGAAATGGTTATTTGTAGAAAATGTTTCAGATCTTTGAGTTCCTCTCATGACAAATGGAAGCAAAGAAACAAAAGGGTTGCAGTTATTTTTTCTTTTTCTTTTCTGTGTATGTAACTACTACTTTCCATAAAAGTGTTACATAAGAGTGGAACGTGCTTCCTGCTGCTGAGCCCAGCTGTCTGTGCTATAATGATCCTATAACAGCAGCTGATGCATCTCTCTCACACAGCCCACATCTGTGTAACACCCGCTCGCTCGGGCACTCGCGTCCAAACAAAGATGACCTCGCTGCACGGCCAAACGTGACTCCAAAGCTCTGGTGCCTGCAGATCCTTCCATCTGTCCCCTGAAATGTGTCAGCCCCAAGCGAAGCTTCTTCAGCCCTCCATGGAGTGAACCAGAGAGGTCAAGGGTGTCCTGAGAGTAAGTTGTGAAGGAAGCCTTCAAGACAGGGGGGTTGTAGTGTAAAGAGATGGAAGGAAAGGAAGGGAGGGGGGGCTTATCTTTCCAGACAAGCAAGCATATCTTCGTCAAAGTGAATTAATTCAGCGTTCTGAAGTGGCATGCTGCTCCGGAATGGGCGCTTCTGCCTGAAGATGGGCTGTGTCATCTTCCCCCACTTGAATTGATATCCATCTCTTTGTAAGATTTTCTCCCCGCTTCCTGTCTTCAGCTTTTGCTCTCCAGCCCTGTCTCAGCGTGGATCTTTTTGAAGTCTGGAAACAGCAGAAAAACACAGATACTGAACCTAATCTTGTGTATTTTATAAAATAAATTAGTTTATCAGATTTTGTATGTTATCTTGGCGTCCTTTAATGAAGGAATTTTAACTTAAAAGAAAAACGTTGTTTGTAAAGCATTTATGAGAAAAAAATTTAATAAAAAACTGAAAAAGACAAAAAAGTAGAAATTGCTTTTTTTTAAACTAAAAAATTAATATAAAAACGAAGAAAATGCATTGGAAATCAAAAATCTTTTATTTAAAAAAAAGTTTATAGGCTCCACATGTCTAAAGACAATCTGTTTAATGAAACACCCAAACGTTCCTGTTCTTTTTTTTTTGTCAGCTATCAGAAAAGCTTTAAAGGTAAACTACTGGGTTCTGTGTTTTTTTTCTTTTAACCCGGATGATTTTTTTTATTTGGTCCACAAAGTTCAAGGGTTCATCTTCTCCTTTCTCCTTTCTTTGCCTTTCTGGAGTGGATGAAAGGGGGACAACAATTGACTGCCTTGGAAGGGACATATCCTTTTGATGAGCAAAGAAGAAGGAAACCAATTTGATATTTTTTCCCCCTGATGAACAGAGTTGATCAGAGAGACCAGTCCTGAGGCACACCTATGCATTTTGCCGAAATCTTTTCGTTCTTGTTGTAGCTTGAGGAATTCTCTGTGTAAAATCTTCTTCATTCATCTTCTGCCGTTTATCCCTTTCGGGGTCTCAGGGCTGCCGGAGCCTATCCCGGCCACTTGTGGGTGAAAGCAGGGTGCACCCTGGACAGTTCTCTGTGTAAAATACAACATTTAATAAATTAACATCTCCTAAAGATTTTGAGTTCACAATGGAAGACAGAAAACTCAAATAGATCGGTGTCTATTCATTTACCAGCCAGCAAGGCCAAGTTGGCTCCATATGGTTTGAAAGTGGGCAGAAGATGTGGGTCCCGAAGGGTTTGTCCACAGTTTCTGTGGTGGTCCCACCAAATCCATTCAGGGCCCACATTTTCTGTTCACTCAAAACATATAGGACCAACATTTCTTCTTGGAGCCCACTTCTCTACTTGGCCTGGTTGGCTGGTTGGCTGGTTGGCTGGTTGGCTGGTTGTTTGATTGGTTGGTTGGTTTATTTATGCCAACGGGTTGAGGCCCAATAACAGATGAAGTCACCCACTAAAATCACAAAAATCATTAAATCTTCATATAAACATACACAATAAAATAAAAAAGAGGGATGTGCATCATTCCAAAGTTTTACAAACCTTCGATAAATGCTAAAAGTAAAAATTTAAAAGGGCAGAAGTCAGCAGGGAAAAAGTCAATATAAGGACAAAAAAAGAGTTTGTTTAAATACAAATGTCACAAAATGTTCCAAATGTACACGGACAATTGTAATGCGAAGCATGGTAGTTACATAAAGAGGTTGTCTCTGTGGTTGCTCATTACCCTTCTAGATGTCGGGGGTTTAGTGACAATTCAAGCTTGCAATCGAATTATGAAGTTATTCAAGGTTTTACATTCTTTATAATTCACCTGAACAGAGGCTGTTATGAGTATGAATGAGTGTGGGTCTGTGTGGGGGTGTAAAATGCAAGATCTTTCCTGAATGATTTTTTTCTTTACAAACATGTTTGCTGCATTCAATCAATGGGAGAAAGAATGCAAAGAATAGGAAGGAAAATCTATAAATTCATCATTATACAGTCAGAATGGAGGAGGCGTTAAAGGTCAGAAATTCACCAAGAGTGGGACTAAGAAAACACTTGCAAGCAGACTGTGCTGAAGAAAAAAAGGGCAACTAAAAAGATTTTCTGTCGATGAGCCTGAAATAATAATCAGGAGGAAGAGGTAACTGAGGGGATGAGTTTGATGAGGGAAAATAAAAATGGATTTTACAAAAAATGTATTATTGTAGATTATAAAAAAGTTTTAAATGTAAAGAAATAAATAACTAAGACTAAGTGAGATAAATAATTCAGATTTTCAAGAAAATAGTATGCATCTATGAGAAAAATGCATGTAAAAATAATTTCTCTCAACATGATGTATTTTATAGGAAAATTACAGGCAAAATGGGAATGCCTATAAGCTAAGGTTTTGCTTTATGCATTTAATTGTCATTATTTTTTTATTTAGGCATAGGTTTGGCATTAGTATAAAATACCTTGAATTCAGGTGATTAGGAAACATGCAAAAACAGCAATACATTTCAGATCTGGCAACATTTTGTGTTGCCAGTTGATATATTTCCGTCTGAACGCAGGTGGCGGCCAAACCCACCAACAGACTGATAGACATCCCTTAGGCTGTGCTGCCATAATGCTGTTGCTGTTAATGAACTGGCTAAGCATCTCATGTCCTGTTAGTTTTAGAGCTTCTCTGTGAGGTTTCACACTTTATCTTCTGCTTTGTGGTTTCAGGCAGAAAGCTTAATTACTGAATTCTTAAGAAAGATGGCCTTTTTGTTCTTGCAGGAAACTAATTAAGGGGAAATTTGATCCCTAAAGATGTAGACAAAGACAAAAAAAACAAAATGAGAAGAAAGGAAATCTGCTGCTTCCTGTTTCCTTTCAGGAGGAAGTCCGACCCAGACAGACAGCGAGTAGAAGGTAAAAGGTCTCACACTTTGTTCCACAAAGAGGCTGATTGCTTGTATTTTTCAGACACAATGATTTGGAGTGCGGTAACTTTCTTGAACTAAAGGACAGTCCGATAAATAAACACTTGATGTCAGTTATTTTTCTCAAACATGCCGCCTCAGCTGGAGCTTTTTATATTGTCCATTTTTCAGTCCATAAATTGATCTAGAAAAGAAAATAGAGGAATCACATACTTTAAAGAGCATGTTGTGCTTTTTTTTGGCTAAAAAATGATTTTATCCACAAAGTGCCAGTATTAGACATGAAACAGAAAGTAGTTCGACTGTGTACCCATGTAAAGAGAACATTGGAATACTGCTCTGTTTCTTTCACCCCAGAAATACTCATAGGAAATTAAAAAACAATTAACTGAATATGAACAAAAAAACTCAGACATTGCTTTTGAACTTTAACCTAACATAATCATTTTAGTAAATACATTAACATCCATGTCTACACATTTGAAGGAAATTATTCTTTTGTTTGTTTTGCTACCTGAGGTTTGGAATCAGAATAGATCATTAAGAGCTTTTGAGTGTCATCATTAATAAAATATGATGCAACACATCTATTTTTGGTCAACCTGTTTTGACTTCAAGATCTCTTGTAATTCAATGTTTTTTATTCCTTTAGAAAGGGTGGTGATTTTAAAGCTCTTCAAGTTTCTTTCTGCGGGTTTTTAAAATGAATTCTGGATTGTGATTCTGAAGAAAGGATCTGTATGAAAGTGGAAAATAATTGAGAATATTAGCATTTCACAATAAAAGCTCCAGAGAAATATCAGGTGAGTCAGTGGGACTTCTTTAACACAGCCTTGATTTTTTTGTGAGCCAAGACACTGCCTAAAAGCTATTGATGAGTTATTAGTTTCCTAGAATGTTTGTGCTCTAAACATTAATGCAAAAATACACACAGAAATGGGTAAATATATAGAACAGCATAAAAATAGATAACATGCCAGGTTCAGTCTTTTGTGACACCTACTTCTCTGCAGATCAAACTACAACCCAGTCTCATCCCAAAACGTGTAATAGCTGTGTTTGCCCCAGTTCTAAAAAACCTGGCTTGAAATTGTGGGATGGCTACCTCTTTATTTTCCTATTCCTTTTCCCTGAGCCTAGTCAGGATCCCGTGACTAAGCTGAACAAAAACATTTGCTATTTTTTGTGTGGAAAATCCCACAAAGTAAGATATTTTGTGGATTAATCTTTATTTTGATAAGATTTCTAGCAACAAATATACATTTTTACATTTTTTATAACATGCAATGAATGAGAAAATAAAACGTAGTCATCCTACAATTTAAAGCCTGTTTTTGTAAATCTGCTATGTTTGTCCCGGTGGACAAACGTAGCTACTGCACATTTTGGGATGAGTTTGGGTTGCAAACTAATAACCAGCCCACAATTTGTTCAGTCTCTCTGCCTTTGACCCTCCGGGCCTCATTTCTGTTTCTTGGAATCAAGAGAGCATTGCTGCAAATCCCGGGTAGCTTTGCCAGTAGAAGCCTCCATCCGGTGTCTGATATTTCAAGATTAAGCTTTCATTGCCTTCTACCGAAGGCGTTCTCAGGGCTAAAAGAGAAAAAACTTTACTCCAAAAATGTAAAAACACCCAACTAAATGTTGGTTCTGGGAAAATAGATTTAATTCCCGTGTATGCAGATTTTTTTCTTCTCAAACCCAGACAGTGGGCTATTTCTGTGTAATTTCTGCTTAGATTAAAATTATTTTTTGAGATATTTTGTATTCTTTCGGAGGCAACAAGTGACTTACTGTATGTGGTTAGCTCTGCATCACCAGTTCTGTTTTTATCTCACTCTATCCAGATCCAAACCAAAACACAGAATCAAATTGGCCCTTCAATAGTAAGGAGATGTAATCTATCACAGGCAATTTTCAAAATCACACATAATTTCTGGACACTTAAGGTATATTCAGCTGTACTACCAACCTTGTGAAGCCAGAATTTGGTTGAATGAATTTCTGTAAATCTTTGCTACATAACCAATAATGAAAATGCATTTTTTGATTGGAAAACAAAACAAAAAAATCTGTTTTAACTTCCCATTAAAAACACTTGGGATAGGAGCCTTACAAAGAAGCAGCATTTGGCTAATTTGAATAATGGTTTAACAAGAAGAATATGAGCTCCATTGAAAAACTCATCAAAAAACCTCTCAAAAAATCATTCTGAAACATTTTGACAAATGTATTTGTATTTTAGGTGTTGCTGGAGAAGTCTGGAACACTGTAAGCTGATTCATAAATCACTCCTTAACTGTGTCTGCATCAGTACTAATACACCCAGGTGAGTTCTTGTGATCAGTTTTGGACAAGGGCGGGGTGCAGCTTAGACAAGTTGCCAATTTCTTTACAAACAGGCAAATGCTGATTTGACGGTTACACCCCTAACCTACACAATTGGTGCAACAAAATTACAATATTGGCGATATCCAGCCATCGGTTTGAGCCAGATGCTAGCTCAAATGAGAAAAATGAAGACGTACATGGATCTAGTCATCTGCCAGTGGATGCATCAGAATGGAGTGGAGCAGGGAGCTTGTGGCCCACCTTTTTTTTATTAGTTTATGATGCAACAAATACAATCTTTTAGAAACAACATTGTTTTCGACTGCTCCTGATTCACAGAAATATACATAAAAAAACAAAGAAATGTAAATTTGAGCTCAGTTTTTCTTTACATTTGTCCTCCATGATGAGAAAAATGCAATAAGACCACATTAAAAGCACTAAAAACACAGTTTTCAACAGAAAGAAACGTTTAAAAAACACTCCCAGTCTCACTAGGTGGTGATAAAAATACACATGGTTTTTGATGTTACACCTTTCTCTGTGCCTCAAACAGCTCCAAATGCGCTGTAGTGCTAAAGGAGAAAAAAACAGCTGACCAAAGATGGTTTTTGATGCAGAAAGCCAAACCTTGATTGCATAAGATGATGGGGTAAAGAAATAAATGGAAAAACCAACAAAGCCATGAAAATAGCTTTCATCACAGCCTTTCAACTTTAATCACATTTGTCGCACAAAATTCCATTAAGTTAAAGCATGAATGGACAGATAAGTTATATTCCGTAATGTCTGTGAAAGATTTTAGGTTTGCAGATTTTTGCCATAGTTTATTTCTTTTTCTTAAGGATGAAAAAAAATTAAACCAACACTTGCTCCTTTTTATTTTAATCCTTTTGCCTTGAAGACCTCTATAATCCCTTTATAAGCACTTGTTTACTCTACAAGTCAGTCTTATTTCAGTTCTCCAAACTTCTGTTCAGACTTTTTATGGACATTATTTTCTCAGCCCAGATGGGTTATATTTTGGTTTGGGAACTTCAGAATCCTGTCTCAGCTTTTTCCTGGAAAATATACTTCTTGTACTTTGCTAAAGCCATAACCTCCAGCTTTTGTGGGAGTCACGACGAAAACGTCGCCTCCCAAGTCCAAGGCCGCTGTCCTTGGAAAAAGGTGGACTTGCCACCTTTGGGTTGGGAATGAGTCACATCTCCTGCTGGAGGTGTAATTTGGACCATTGTGCTTTTTCAAAGCATTCATCTTTCTAATTTTAAGAGCGTCTATTCCAGCATTGAGCAGACATTTAAGAAAATTGCTGCTTCTAACTAAACCTGAATATAGTCCTTGAGTTCTGTGGAAAAAAATACCCCCCAAAAAATTTCATTGTTTTATTGTTGTGGTCTCGTGTTTACAACAATGACTGAGAGCCAACCCACTCATCAAAAAGCAAAGCTAAAAATAATAGTAATATGCAATTTTAATCAGACAAATTGTTAAAACCATTGTGGCAAGAGTTTGAGCGTTTTTGTTATTGAAAGGGACTACATTTGCTTTTTCTTTCTTTCTGAAGTGGGTATATTATTTAGTTGCAGGGTCTCACTAAGAATAACAAAAAAGTCTACTACTGTGTGGAGGCTGCAAGGAATCCCTGAAACTTTTTCATGAAGCAAAAAAACAACAATTCTGTGAGTAGAGTCACCCCATCCACTCGTTTTCAACTCTGCCTGCACAATTAAACAACTACCACACTTTTTAATGATGTCTTTGAAAAAAATGAAAATATGAAATCAACCTTGCAAAGGAAGGCGAACAAGAACCCTGGTTCCTATGGAAGTTTCTTTTATATAACTTTTATTTTGTCACCACTTCTGGTTCTTCTGTTAAACTACCTGTCATCCAACTGATTCTGGGCATCTATGATTTGTTCATATGTTGTTGGACTTCTGTGCTCATCATGGTTTGTCCATAACAAACAGCATGTTCAAGCCCATCAATATACGTGGCATCAGGACACCCTAGGCAGCTGATGGATGATCGACTTTGTAGTTGTTTCAGGGGATCTTTACTTGGCAGTGTGTCTTGGACAATTGGGTAGAAAGAGGTGCAGAGCTGTCCCCCGATGACAGTACTAAACGTAGAAGGGAAGCTGGAATGCTGCTTCCTCCTGCACAGAATCTATATGACAGGCAGCTGGTGGAGAGCAGGACGGCCCAGGAACATGGAGAGCAACCCCGCACCACCTCCAGAGACAGTCCAGGGCAACCTTGAAGGCTTCAGCATTTCTGCTTCCATAGACTGTGAAATAACAATCAAATGTCTTCAAGTTTGTTAATATTCAATTTGTGATCCTATCAACAGTGAAAATAAGGGATGGCACTAGATTTCCACTCAGTTCTTTCTTTCTGGTATTTACAAAATACTGTTGCCTCCTTGGTTGGAGTGGGACAATAGTGTCTCAACTCAGATGGTTTTGGACGCTCATGAATCCCTCTGAGCTGCTGGAGGTTTAACAAACCACCTCTTTGTGGATTGGCAGGTGTTGGGAGTCACTCCATAGAACAACTGTTAGGTTCTCCCTAAGTGCAGTTATTCTCAAAATGTCTGCTTATTCCCCAATTTCAAACTCCCAACACAGTTCTTTTGTAGTTTTTCATTGCCAATGCTTTCAAATAATCAGACAAAAGTAAGTTATATTAAACATTTTCAAAACTCCCACTGAGTGTTACATCAGCTGTTTTGTTTTTCCAATCATCTTGTGATCCATTTTAAAAGCATTCCCAGTGGTCTTTTGATTATGATTATACAATTTTTAGTCAAAATCGAATAACCTGTGTTGTTTTTTGGTAAACAGTTTCTGCAAAGCAGCAGTAGATCATTAGAAATTTACCTGAGTTATGGGTGGAGGAGTTGGTGCGAAGAAACCCCAGCCTCCTTCTCCTCCTTGTTGCTGACAGCTCTCTGTTTGCATGCTCTCCTGCTAGCAGACCCTCTCACCCCTAACCTGACATTACCAGTGCAACAAAAATTCTGAGCTACTCATTTGTACAGTTTTCAGCCAGATTCCAGCTCAGAGGAGGAAAACTAAGACATACTGTACCTGAGTCTTGTCGTCTACAAGTGGCTCCATCAGAGAGCGGACGAGCGGGGAGCTTGTGGCCCACTCAGCATATTTTCTATATAACCAATGCACTCCTTTTTCCAACAGCACGTTTATATCTCCTCTACTCAGAAATTCAATTTTAAGCTTATTTTACTCGTATATGTTCTCCATCATCACTAAAATGCTACAATATCATGTTAAAAAAACAGAAAAACTGGAATTTCATCAGTGTGGGTCTGTAATATTAGCCCTGATTTGTTCTTCCTTAGTGTAACAATTGAATATGTACCTGACTTTTAGAGCTTTTCTAATTTTTTTTTTATTCCAAATATATTAAAAATAAACCAACTGATCACAAAGGGTAACACGTCATTGCTTACATTGAAATCAACCCTCTCGAACCGTTTGTGTGCAAAGATTTTCTTTTCTAGTTTACCTTTGAACCATCAACAAAACAAATGAAAATGACTCAGTGGAGCATGAAGGAAGCCTCCCACTGAAATCCATTATGATGAAAGTCGTGCTCTGTGTCATAAAAATAATGCGGCATTCATGTCCGTCTGTCAGAAGGAAATCATTTCCACTACTGGTCCTCAGCTCAACGTGCTGACGAACAGAGTTCAGTTCAAAGCCGTGCTGCTATTACCACACACGGAACAACTTGGCTAAATTGTCAATGGATACTTTTACATCACATGTATGAATTTTTAAGCAAATTTAACAGGTCTATGCTTTTTCTTTGCAGACTTTTGATGCCAGTCTGCACATTAAAGTGAGAATTTTGCTTGAAGAAATGCTAGCAATGGTACACAGCCTTTCTCATGTGGTCAAATACAATTTCTTGGGATGCAGAAGTTACAAAAATGATGACCTGGAAATCTTTCAACACCAGTGAAACAAGCTTTCTATTGGGATACAAACAAACAAACATCTAAGCTCAGAATCCAAATGAACAAGGATGCTGTTGATCAGCGTGCCCACTCTAGTTTAAATTCAAAAGTCTAACAAGCTGATAGAGGAAAGCCTTCTCCATCTGTGTTTGATGAGCCAGCTGGGATGCAGAATTTATTGGCTCGAGGCTTTTCTCGTTTGGAAATGATTAAAGCATACATCAGCTTCAATGTTTGACACACCACAAACTAAGGGAATAAAAAACGTGGCTTGAGGGGAATAGTGGAATAAGTTTGTCTGGTTTGAGGAGAGCGCTTTCCCCTCAACTTGAAGATCCTAAAAGGGCAAAAAAAAAAAGAAAGAAAATGGCCAGTTACCAGATTTTAGTAGTTGAAGACATGCAATTTACTAATGAGACCACAAACTGCTCTCAAGTTCTCTCATAAGTAGTCAGTGTTTAACTGGGGGGACCCATGGTTTTCCTCCATTCACAATAATTAGATGACTGGGAAGATTTATGAACAAGATGGAAGTCTTTGGATCATGACTGTTCAAACCTTTTGCACAATTTGATGTAGTGAAAATGTAAGAAGCAGCACCGTTTTTACACATCATTTTGACAACTTTGTTCAATACATTTATTTGAAATGATTTTAATTTCTCTATGTTTTACACAAATTTAAACAATTCTGGACACAGCCAGGCAATGTTAATTTAAAAATAGCCATCATAGAATATAAAAGGGTTCTTGATAAAAAAGTAAATGTAGAGACAAAAAAATGCTTCATAAAATTTTCAGATAAAAATGTAATAACAGTCAAATAATACCAACAGGTACTGTGTTCAGAAGTGCAAAAGACTAAAGGTCACAAGCACATTTCCAGTTCTTTAACATTATGTCAAACCAAATATCAAACACACAAAATGCAGAATATGTGCGAGATATGGCAATAGGTTCTTCTGCAGCCTGGACAGCTGTGAACCATTTTTATGGTTCTTGTTTCAGGAAGCTAATTGTTACACAATACGGTGGTGATGGGGAAATCTGGAAAAAAAAAAAAAACGTAAAAAAGTGCCAAATTTGGGGGAACATTTTTGTGCACAGTAGAAAAAAATAACCCTCAAAGCCAGAAGTAAACATCAGCATTTTGTTCATAAAATACAGCCACATTATTTGTTTGATCTTCAGACATAAACATAGGCTGGATTGATCAATTCTGACTTCTCACAGAGTTATTGATGGTTAAATGAAACCTGAGGTGGGTTTGGCATTGAAGACTGCACTCTCCTCAATAGCACTCTGAAAACGGAAAATTGGGTGATAAAAAGTAAGGTAAGAGCTTTGCTGAGTCCACTCACAGGTTCATCCACCTGCCAATCAACAAAAGTGCCTCCACAAAGCATAAATTAGCATGTAAAAATGCTAATATAGTTTTACAGCCTGTAAAAAAGATGAATCTATCAGTCCAGCTTGACAATAGAAAAGTTTTTCTCTACACGTTCATTGAACAGCAGCAGTCATATTCCTTTCAATCAGCTCCAAACTTCTCTTCGATCTTCAGGTGAAAAACCTAAGAAAAATGTTTAACGTTTTTAGCTAAAAGAAAGGAACAGGGAGTTTCAGTCAGCAGCACATCAAAAGCTGTACTTTTTAACTAAGATACATACAACCATATGTCCAGTTAGAGCTGGCAGTCGTTTTTTTCGTCTAGTCATTTTTTTGGTAGCTTGAAATCTGCCAGAGGCCTGCAAAACTTTTAAAGCAATAAGTGAAGCCGACATACTATTGCAACAGCCAATCAGATTTCAGTCTGTGACACCAAGGCCGATAGGAAGGTTTTACGTTAAATATTTAGGTTTCACGCCGACTGCAACGTGTATGCATCTTCAAAACTAAAGAAGTGATTGCCTCAGAGACAGAGACAAAAGTCTGAGTTAGTCAGCATCATCACAAAGGGGGAGCCTGTGAAACAATTTAGAACAGACATGGACTTTTTCTTCATTTGCTACTGTGCTTTTATCAAAAATGTAATGACCCTCTCTGTCATACTGTGGGGTCACTCCCTCTCTGTACAGAATCAAAACTCTCAGCTGAAAATGTTAAAGGTCTCCACAGAAATAATTTGGAAGCCTCTTTGACCTCTGATCACTTTGTGATCAGCAGACTTAGAACAGAATTTTAAGAGATATCTCCCAGACATTCTGTCTTCTGAATTTTAAGGGCTTCACTCAGGATGCAGACTTCAATGTAGAACTTGGAGAACATGGAAGAAAAAGGAAAGTTTACAGCAAGAGTGATCCATCTCCTTAATGCTAGTTTGAAGACTATATGTTTGATTTTAAAGTGTGTTCCTGTATACAACACGAGAAGGTGTTGTAGAGGAGATCTGTTGGTGAGTGCAAACAACCCTTTTAACACTTGAGCATTAGCCTCAGTGTTGACATTCTTCTGACTGCCGTAACTCCTCCACTGTTGGCTTAATTACTGTAATTCCAGCGGATTCTAAAACGGAGAAAAGCAGTTTTGTATAAATAGGTAACAGTAGGGAAGTGTTTTAAAAATCAATGTAAATCACTTGATTCTAGCACGAATAAAAAAAACAACTTTGCCCCATTATGAATGTGTTGCATATCAGTGTAAAGCCAATATAAAATTTGTTTTTCTCCGCGTCAGAATCGGCTGATTCATGTTAATCATGTAACGGTTGAAGATTTACAGTATGTCACAGAGACTTTGTCATTCTGATGTCGCCAGTGACAGCTCTGGTATGGAAGGGTTGATTGCTAACAAAGTGTGGATTATCAGAAGTTAACACACACTGTGGAAGCCTGAGGTTGCTTCTGCGAAGTGCGTTTATTTCTGATAATGCACAATTCGAAGGCCATTATCCCGCTTATACCTAGGTCATGTATGAAAGTAAAAATATTCAATCAGTTTTTAGTACTATATTCTTGTAACTTTTTTCACAAAAAGTGGACAATTTGATACGTGGTGGGGCGCGTTGTCACGGTAAAATGACAATGCGCTAAGCAGCACCGACTTCGACTGCAGCGGCAAAGAGAAGCAATATTTATGCTATTCGTCATGCTAGGTTAGATGACGCATCAGTCACAGACGAAGCAAAAGTTAGTTTTAAAGAAGCCATTGCAGTGATATAGAACATTTCAAATATGTGACCGGAACTTATTTTTTAGGTTTGCGGTTATAACTTTGGATTATCACTTTTTAATACCATGGTCCGGGGAAATACTCGATCCTGATTGGCTCCCAGGTGTGCATTAAAAAGTGGTAACTCACAGTTATAACCGCACGCCACAAAAAGAAGTTCCTGTCATCTATCTTAAATTTTCTATATCACTGCACCGGCTTCCTTAACCCTTGTGCCATCCTAGGCACTTTAACGTTGGGAGTTGGGTCATCTAGACCCACTAGATAGTGTGCTGAACCTTTTTTCTTCAATGATTTGTGATCTTCACTGGTGTCCATGGATTACATGAAATCTTTCCACCTTTATCCACCTTTGTCAAGGTAGGGAGAACACGTCAATGTAAGGGTGGGGTCATCTAAGATAGCACAAGGGTTAAAACAACCTTTTGCTTCATCATTTGGAAAAAAAAACAAGCAGTAAGAGGTGAACTTTCTCTCTGAACTGATGCTTCATTCAACCCATCGAGACGATCAGCAAAATATATTGCTTTATATCGCCGAATCTTGACTTGACTGGTGCGCAACAAATAGTCCGCTTTTTGTGAAAAAAGCGATCCAAATCCTAAAGAAAACAAGAATTAAGGACAAAAAATGGGTTAATATTTATTCCTTTTGTAAGTGACCATGGTATAAGCGGGTTAATTAATGCCTTCGAAGTATGCATTATCACTTTTTAACGCACTTCGCGGAACCAGCCGGTTCAGGCTTCCACGGCGTGCTTTAAGTGACAAAGCACACTTTCTCGGCCTTTAACCCTTACTTAATTCACACCCAGCAGCCAATCAGAATCGAGTATTCACCCAGACCATGGTATTAAAGGTTAATATTGTAATGGCTCATCTAACTGCAAGGCAAGAGATGATTGAGGAGCATTATGGGAGTTCTCTACTGCTGGAGGTTTTTTTTTTTCAGTGGTTTGTTTTGTTCAGTTTTTAGTGTTTCACAAGGGAGGACTTTGCACACCGGAGTGAGTTTACATGTTACACGTGCTGAAGAATGATCAGAATTTGGTGCTAAACAGCAACATGTCATCTGCTTATGTTCAGCTTTGTAAGCCTTGGTTTGAAGCTTGGTGAGACGTACTATCATAGACAGAACAATATGTTGTCACGGAAGGTCCAGGTGCAAAATGCACTTGGTGAAGGATTTATGTTCAAATTTCTAAAGAAGGCTACTTTTCTTGATGCTCCTTATTGTCATGACTTGCAAGGCGAGACAGACCCAGGCACTGGAAGCCGGAAGGAAAAAACAGGTGAGTAAGATGGTAAGTAATTAAGTTTTATTTTTGACGTGGCTTGGAGTCGTGGCATGGATGGAGGTCTTTACGTGACTAGGAGTTGTGGCTGGAGGTCTTGGCGTAGCTTGGAGTTCCCAGGATTTTCAGTGAGGATAAGGCTGCTCTTGGAGAAGTGTGACTCAGGTGAACACTCGTGGTTTGAAGTCCTGTAGACAAGGTGTAAAACAAAGTTAGTGAAGAGCAAAAACACATGAGCAAAGAATAAGCTCTAGTGACTAGACTAAGCACCATCAGGGGCAACGAACTGGCGATAAATGCTGGAACTGGATCTCCTTAAGCAGGGCTGATGGTTGATGAAATGAGCGTTCACAGCTGGTTCGAGTCAGGAAGCAGAGCAGAGAGGGGAGGGGTAGGAGAGACTGACAGATACAATCTTAACTATTGTCATGTGGCGATGCAGTAGTGCAGTGGTAGGGCGGTCGACCCATGAACGTAAGATTGCAGGTTCGATTCCCGTCTTGCACACCCACGTGTCGAAGTGTCCTTGGGCAAGACACCTTGCCTCTGGTGGGAGGTTGGCGCCAGTGTTCGGCAGCGGTGCCGCCACCAGTGTGTGAATGTGTGTGCGACTGGGTGAATGGGTCTGTGACCGTAAAGCGCTTTGGGCCTTTTAGGCAGAAAAGTGCTCTATATGCCATTTACCAATTATCATAATCAAGTATAAGTAGAGAGCATTGAGCTCTGAATTATATGGGCTACTAAAAGAAATATGCTTTGCATCCAAGTAAAGGCAAATATTAAGCGGTTTTTAGGCTTTTTGCCTTTATATCTGTGTTGTGCTGAGTTGTGAAAAAATACAGTGGTGTGCAAAAGTCCACCTGTCTGAAATGAAAAAAATCAAATAATTATATAAATTAATTATATTAATTATATAAAAATGACTGTTTTTAATCTATGTATCTCTTTGCAATGCTCGGTTATTCCTTTTTTTTCTCATGCCATCACAATTCTTTTCAATCTTGGGTAATTTCATTCAAAGAACATGACTTTTTTTCTTAGAAGGTTGCTATGAATCAAAGAGTTCTTTTGTTTTTGTTTTTTAAAGATCAAACTAGTTTAAAGTATTTTGCATTAAAGCTGTTTCTGCCTCTACTGAGGGTCAATGCTTCTTGGAAATAAACTGAATTTCGCAGCAATTAGCTCATGTAAAATTGCCATGACAACGTCGACACATTTTCTATACAAAAAGCAAAGAGTTAGAGGTCAACTGAGCATGAAAATGTCTACTATTTTGTCCTCAAAGCTTAAAATTGACTGCATCAAAAAAAAAACACCTAAATTAAAAAGAATACAGTAAAATCACAACGACCACTTGTGGTTCTTGATTGCATCTAACAAGACTAAGATCACATCACAGATTTACAAAATGCTTCCTTTACCTGCGTCTTCAGCTGTATGATTGCTCAGCTCTTGAACATGATCTCAGACACTGATTTGTAGCTATAATCCTTTGAGCTCAACCCATTACATTTGGCTTCAAAAATCCTGTGAGCTTCTTCTTCTGTTTGCATGGTCGAGTCAATGTCCTGATGATAGCAGGAATTGAAAGAATCGCACAAGCACACAATATATCAAAAGGGAAAGATCTTTAATTATCCCAAAAGTTTGTGTCTTTTTTTGCTTCTTTTCTATTTTTTAAATAAAGCTCAGGAGACAGAGCAGTTCAAATCAGGTCAGATTTGCCCTCCTTGCCAGTGAAGTGTTCTGACGTATTTATTTTTTGCATGAAATAAAGAAAAAATGTGGCATCAATGACGTTTAAAATAACAGAGTAAATGAGCAACTGTCACTAAAGTAGAAGGAATTTATTTCCTGTTCTTTCAAACCTCTACTTCCAATACAATAATTAAAATTTATTCCAACTGAAGAGACAGAATCACTAATTTAGAGTTACAGTATAGCTCGTGAAGATGATCTGGATCAGTGCAAAGACAGTAAAAATGAAGCAGCTGGCAGTTTTCATGAGCAGCTCCTGTGCAAACCCCCATGACTGTGATATAAAGAATTGGGCTGAAGCCTCCCGCTGTGACCACTGGATTAAAGATTACCAACAAACCAGAGAAACACTAGATTACGCTTTAGTTCTGTTGTGTCCTCTGGAGACAGATAGATGATATCGCTGCAGCACGCAGGTGGTGCTGGCTTCTGTGCAGATGGCTGTGTCAGAGGGTTTCTGCTGCTTCCTGAAAGGCAGAACCATTAAAAGCCATTTTGAAAAGTCAGGAGAAAAAGGACTCCAGAGAAAAGAAATGTGAAGCCCAACTATTAAGTCATCTGATGCAGTGTTCACTTTATCAAAACCTTTGATTACAATAAAAAAATATATATAAATATATATTATAATATTTACTTTTTTTACAACTATAGATTCAAAAAATCTTGATTGCACTGCAGTTTTAAGTTAAATTTTAAGGATGTAATCTTAAAGTTCAAAAAACAAGTGACAAGTTAGACTGGCATTTATTTATTATTTTGAAAACAGAAATTTAGATTTACGTTCTAAGAAAAAAGTGCTGGTTTCAGATTTTTTGAAGATTCATTAAGATGGGCCAACTTGTACTAAGATAATTGTCTTATTTTGTTCTAAAATGAGTAATTTCAACTTATTACACTAGTTTTTTGTGACTGCAATTAAAATGAACCACAATTAGGTTAATAAAAAGTCAACCATTTAATTTGAAGTAAACAGTTAGCTTGCTTGGTTTCTTTTTCCCGTTTTGAATACTTGTGTGGAACTCCTTGTTTCCAGTTTTTGATATCTTATTAGATTTATTGTAAAGTACAAATGTTCTTCTTAAAATAGTATTATTTCCTTTTTTCATGCTACCTCTTTTTGCATTGTACTTATTTATTCTTTTTTAAAAACAATAATGGACATAATGTGGTGTTGTGCTGCCAAAAGTTTTTCTTTAATACATTTGTGTGAATGTAGCCAACAGTAATCAAACCATAAGTACAGAAGTAATTTCTAACCAATTGACCTGAACAGCTGCAGCACTTCAAAACAATTGAATTATCACTGTTCATCACCCTGTGCAATTCTCTGCTTTGTTGTTGTCATGCTGTTGGTATTTAGCCCCTTGCTGAAGTTTTGATGAGCACAACAAAAGCAGTCTTGCAAAAAACTGATTATAGTTGTTTCTCAATGCTAAGAAAATATTAGAGAAATTGGGAAATTGAGGGTAATTAGGTAAATTGAGACCGTGTTCTCATTTTCCCTGTCATTGCAGCTCAAACTTCGTCTAACTCACTGGATGTGAACTTATACAAAATGTCATTTTTTTATTTTGTCTCCAGTCTTTCCCTGTTATGGTCAACAAATCTGATATCACAGTCCCGTTTTCTGACTTCATGTGTCCATACTCTGCTCCTACCTATTCCCGATTTGGGGTCATTGGGACACTAGGACCGACCCAGCCAGTGACGGGTGAAGGCAGGCTACCTTCTGGGCAGTCCTTAGTCCATTAAAGGAACCTCTGTGACTCATTGAAACTAGACTGAGAACAGTTTGAGACAAGAGCAATGTCACAAAGAGAGAGTACTTTTATTAGGTTTTGTTTAATATACATCAAATGTTAAAGTAGCGGCAACATATGCTGGTAAATCCCTTTTTTTTTTTACACAGATTTAACACGATCTTCAATTTAGTTTTTATGTAGATTAAGAAAACATTCTCCGACTATGAAACAGGTTCATCCATTTTATTGAACTTTTTAGTAGCTCATTTAGTGAGCAGAAATGTAACATCAACTTTTTGGGTCAATGAAGGTTTTTTTTAGTCTCATGAACTCCAATCAGATCAACGAATTGATCCATTGGATTTTTTTGTATTTTCTATAGGAGGCCCTGCATAATATGTGTTATGAGGTTTTCACAGAGCAAATTAATTACAGAGGCACAAGAATAAAGCTAACGTCTGGTGCTTGGGGACTCTGCGGACTCCACCCATTAACCAGGTTTAATTATAATCTTTTGCCTTCAGTTCCCAAAACTGTGACTCAGTCTAACAAAGATCCTAGCAGAAAACATTTCCATTAAAGCAAGGCAGGGAGACTCAAATGAGCAGAAAAATAAAGAAAATAGAAAAAAATAAAAGAAAAACAATGAAGTGGATTAAAATAAATTTGGTTTAAAGTTTTTAAGTCATGTTCCTGGATGTCTCTCTGTCTTTAAGTTACCCTATGGATCTGTGAGGATCATGTGCTTCGTAGGTCATATTTCATGTCTTTCACAGATGTGCATGTTAGCCATGCCCTGTGCGTTAATGCACCCCCATACCATCACAGATGCTGGAATTTTAAAAGTGTTGCAAAGCAAAGAGCCAGATGGTTACTCCCCCTCAGCCTGGAGGATGGATTTTCACAGTTTCTACTGAAAAAAATAAAATAAAAATCACTCTTTAAACACTTTGATAACCCTTTCTCAACTTAAATACTGGAAAATGCAGTCTTTGCAGAATTATTATAATTAGTTTTATACAGATGATACTTACCTGCTGCCAACTTGGGTCATTAACACTAATGAAAGAGCAGTCAATTAGACTTGGTTTATCTTTGATGATGGAAGATCAACTATTTTGAAAGAATATAGGACTGGATTTACAGACACTGATCTTCAAGGATTTCCCGGTTTTGCAACTTTTACAACCCGCGAAGGGGGGTCTAAGGGCAGGGATGCCAGTATAGCTTAATCAGTTTGTTAGTTCATTTTAGTATTTTCCTATTGAACTCTATGTATTCATGATCCTTTTGAATTCATGTTTTACTTCAAAGCCCATCGAGACGACTGTTTTTGTGATTTTGGGCTAAACAAATAAAATTGAATTGAAATTGAATTGAACTTCTGCACATAAACATTCTATTTTTTTACATATTTACTTAAGAGGTGAATGGAATAACTCAGTGTATTGAATTTTTTGACTATGAGAATTAATGTGTTCCTTTTAAAAAGTTTGTTGTCATAAAGACCCATTCCGATTAAAAAAATGTCTTTTTGGTGTTTTTTCTAACATTTTCTTATGGCAAATGTCTCATTATGGAGAAAAAATACAATTAAACTTAAAATTGCATTTCTGAGTTTTTCTTTATTCAAGTCTGTGGATCAGGAGCAGACGGAAAAATGCAGTCTGAAAGAAAATTATAGTGGTCGCAAATACAAGCTCCCTGCTCTGCTCCATTCTGATTCATCCACTCATAGACAAATAGATCCATGAACATCTTCGTTTTCCTCGGCTGAGCTGGTATCTGGCTCAAAACTATACAGCTGTATATTGCTCGCTATTTGTGTTGCAGTATTGTTAGGTTGGGGTTGTGGGGGTAAGCCACGCTTCCTGCCAATGGTCCCGCCCACAACTCAGAGATGATTTTCTAATAGTGAAATCCTTTTCCGCAATAATAATCAGTGAGCATTCTGTTATTGGTCCATGACAGCAGCACAAGAGTGGAACTCTGTTCCTCACGCTATTAGAGACCTCACCACATACACTCTGTTTAAAAAGCACCTAAAAAACTGGTTCATATCACAACAAACATGTCTACATTAAACTATATTAATGATTGCCTGTGTGCATGTTTTTATTTATTTTAAATGATTGTTCATTGTACATGTATATTTTCTATTATTGTATTAAATTGATGCTTTGAGGTTTTTAGGTAGACGATTTTAACACCTGTCCGGGGACAACAGTTGAAAAATAGGCTTTGGGCTTATTCCTGCGCATTGCAGCCATGCTTGTAATGTGCACTGTCCCTGTTAAATAAATGAATAAATAAAAATACATAGAACAGATTGAATATAAAAGCAAATGTGTCAATTTGCGTTTAGGAGCCCATATAATGTCAAGAAGATGGCATCATTTTGTTTTTAACCTCACTTTTTCTCCTCCCTCTTTAGTTCCCCTTACAGCCCCCAGTCACCAACATCCCACTTTCTTCTGTCTTCTTCTTTTCCAAGCAGTCCAACAACAAAAAAGTATACAAACGTAACAAATATAATTAAAGTTTAGCCTCAAATACAAAAGGGGTTTATATAAATAAACACTCAAAAGATTCATAACCCCTGTTGTAACAGTAAATATGTCCAAAAAAAAACCTTCAGCTCTTCTTTATGCTCAGCTGCTGGAGGACACGTATTTTGTATTTTAGATTTAAATGATCTGTGTATTTTTTCCATTCTTGTCATCTTTGATGACCATCTCCTCCCTTTATCTCCAAACTCAAGGAACTTAAGCAGATACTGATATCATAAATTTTAAAAATGTTATTTTGCTTCACTTGACTTGATCTCGAGGACAAAAACGATTTAGGGTCCTCAGAATCTGCCCCCAAATGTTCTTGGACCTCAGAGTTTTGTGAAAAGCAGCAGGACAGTCCAGCCTTGTATCGAAAGTAGAAGCGCAATCATTGTTACGTCATCCTGAGGAACCTTCTTTGAGCCTGTGGCTTGTTTAACCCTGCTGGGAAGTCATCATTCAGGAAGGTCTCATTTCCATGCTTTAAAACAGCAGTGGACAGCTTATTTGAGCGAGTTCTGGTCTTAGATTAAAAATCAATGAACGTTAAGCTCTCAGTTCGATATGAAGCTTCTGGGTTAATGATGAAAAATCACCTGTAGACCAGGGCATAATGGAAAAAACCGCCCACCCCTGGCGCGGACCCACCTCCCCCCAGTCCTGCCGTGCAGCATCGGTTTGTGAGCCGCGCGTGCAGGGGGCGCAAAGAGTGGGCGGTGGGCTCTCTCTGTCATCACCAGCATCTCCAGCCTATGGAGACACCAGCAGAGCGGAGGAGACACTTAACGGTGTCTGCAGAGCGGCGCGGATCAGAGCGCAGCGTCTGGCGCAACGCATCCATCCATACCCGGGAAGTGACTTCCGATGCTCCAGAAGCTTCATGTCCATCTGCTTCTCTGTGGGATTTAAAAAGCTCGTGGACAAGTTTGCACGTGGATTTTCAATGGGTAAAAAAACATGGAACTTTACAAGCTGCTGGCCTCTTGTGGCATCTTGAATTCCAGACTAAAAGTGAGTAGAGTTGGAATAACAACGAAAAAATATTTTTGAAAACTGTTTAATTTTTGAGTGAACACGTTTATGGATATTTTAGGACTCATGCAGGTTTTTTTTTTTTAATTAAAGCTATTATTGGCTGATCAGAGTGTTCTGCATGGCTGCGCGCTCTGGATGGATGTACAGTGAAGGAAAACGAGCTTCAGGATATGACAGCTTAAAGTGAACAGACAGAACAAGTAAGGACAAGGTCTTTTTTTTTTTTTTTACATTTTCTGAGCCACTCCAGCAGTTTTTCTTTTACAATAAATGCGACACAAAGACGTCAGTGACGACTTAAATTGCGTTTTTTTTTTTTATCCAGCAGTGAAGCGCGTTGCCACGCTTATTTGATCTCCACTTTTTCCACACCAGTGGATCATTTTTAGGAATAAGCCCCAACATGTAGTTTTCAATCGAGAAAATGATCTTTGGTAGCTTTTTTAGACCAGACTGAAAGAAATGTGGGAAATATTTATCTCTTTATTTAAAAAAAAAGGAGGCTGCGTGGGAGGATAAAAAGCATCAGCCGTTGTGTTTACTACTACAGCTATTGTTGTTATTGTTCAGCAAGATTATGACGTCACTACTCCTAGAGCTAGAATTAGGGGGAATCCATCCATCTCTCCATCCCCAAGGGGCAAAACTTTCCTGGTCAAACAATCAGAGGTTTTTTTTACAATAAAATCCATCAGGATGCAAGCTGAGATATTTTACAAAGCTAAATGTTTTTAAGCCTATAAGAGTAATCATAAAGCCATGGCTTAATATTATGTAACTCTTGCATTACTCAGTTGGTTTCCGATCCATCAGCTTTGTTTTACTCTCCAAAGTTCACCTCCTTCTGTGTTCATCGTTGTGCAGAGGTATCAACATTTAGATGTAATTTTTGAAAAAGGAGCAGCAATGGTGAAAATAAAAAAAGCCAAATGGGTAAAGATCCTAGGTGTGTTTTTTTTCTCCTGGAATTTGACAGGAGGGGGCAAAGACAGGACCACACGTACTCTGATCAGGAGTTTATCTGGGCTTGTTAATATGCTGCGTGCACTTTCAGCTATGCCCCTGGTGACAGTTTGTCAAATAGGAAAAAAATGGTCGTTAACCTGAGGGGTGAAAGACATTTGAGAAGGAGGTGAGTAGGAGGATGTGAGAGTCAGGAGGGCAGGTTCAGGTGCTCAGTGATTAATGTGAGAAAAGCACAGAGTAAAAGAAATCTGTTGCTACCTTTTGGTGGGAAAAAGAAGCAATTAGAGGAACAATTAAAGGCTGCATGTGGGGTACTGTTATGTTTGACAGCACAGACAGCAGGGTGTCACCCACATACCACCTTGTTAAAAAATATGATGAAAATCCCCAAACATGCTCTCTTACCTGCTTGGTTTTCTTTCTCATGTGAAAATGACAGCAAATATAGTCACTTAATATTGATTGATTTCACTTAACAACAAACCAAATCATAATTCTAAAACATAACCATACAATTTAGACACTATAACTAACAGAAAACTGTTTTTATGTAATAATTCTATTTTATTGAGTTAAATATTTTTTTTATATTTATGTTTTTGCTACTTTGTACACATTTTAATGTTTTACTATTTCTTTACGTTTGTTGGTTGTTATTATTTTTCTTTTTATTGCTCTTTCATAAAAGTCAATAAATCCTGAATAACTCCTTAAATATTACAAATTGAGTTATCATAGCTTTGAATTTGTTGTAAAAACCCTAATGTGAGTGAACATTCATGAGATTTTTAAGAACTGTTCCAAATAAGACCCTTTTTCTTGCTCGTTAATGAAGAAGAGGGCATACAATCGTAAATAATTGCCTAAATGTTATAAGTTTATAGATTTGAAATTGTTGTAAAACCCAAATGTAAGTGAAACAAATAAGTTTTTTGGATCAATTTTGCAAATAAGACCCTTTTACTTTGCACCTCCAGAAAAGAAAATGGCACACATTAATCAATATTTGATAAAAAAAATTGCAAATAAAGTTATTTATATCTTTGACTTTTTTTTAAACACTCAAATGGAAGAGAAAAAAAAAACACTTTGATAAATGAATCGAATAAATGTTTTAAGACACTAATTGTGCAGAGTATAAAATTAGGTGACTCCAAGGTCAAAGGTCAGGAGAAGAAAATGTTGACAACATGGTAGCCAGAGCTGAACATAATTTCTTTGGCTTCTGCCCCAGTTTGAGTATCAATAAAAGGTTGGTTAAAGGAATGTTGCTTTATTATTGAACGTCCAATCAAAAAAGACATATACACACACACATATAAATGTACTGAACGTCGGATCCACATATAAAGAAAGTCCACGCTGAATCTTCGAAGAGGCAGGCCTAAAAATAAGACAAAGCAGTTTAAAAAACATGAATTATATCAGCTTGAGCTTCTCCTTCAACAATCTTAACCTAAACTAAAGAGTCAGAATATTATGTATCTTTTTTGACAGATTATTCTGCCCACCAATCAAAAGAGGAAAATGACCTCAGGAACACAGAGCAAATTGTTTTGCCATTAATCTTCAGAATTCAGTTTGCACATTCCTGTCCTCGTTTCTTGTGCTGATCCTTCACACCTGACATGTTTTTCTGCTTGTGTTTAAGGTTACACTGTGAGTGTTCAGATTCTCCTCCCCCGATGATTGAGACAAACACCCCCGGCATGCTGGACAGGCCTGACCCAGCGCACTGCACTGTGTGCTGCTGCACCATGGCCAACAAGATCTTTATGGTGGTTTTCATGCTGCTGCTCATATTTGCCACCTTGCTTGGGAATTTGGTGACTCTGGCGGTGGTGTTCGGGACTAAAGTCTTCCACACGCCGCAGGGCTACCTGAAGGCATCCCTGGCTGTGGCTGATTTGGCGGTGGGAATATTCGTTGTGCCACTGTCCGTCTACGCTGAGATCCATCTCATGGTGACTGAGTCCGGCCCAGAGTGGACTTTGTACAATTCCCAATTGGTGAGCTTCCACCCGTGCAACATCATCGGACCCATTTTTGCCGGGTGCACTTTTGTCTCCATCACGACCATCTTCCTGCTCACGAT
This sequence comes from Oryzias sinensis, assembly GCA_037389245.1. Classification (NCBI taxonomy): domain Eukaryota; kingdom Metazoa; phylum Chordata; class Actinopteri; order Beloniformes; family Adrianichthyidae; genus Oryzias; species Oryzias sinensis. The sequence goes on from CM074491.1 coordinate 8,379,478, forward strand.
TGAGCGGAGCATCGCTGTGCTGAGGCCACTGCACAAGGACTCTGTCATCACCCGGAAAAGGACAACAATCCTCATAGTCCTTTCCTGGGTGGGGAGTTTCTTCTTGGCGGTGTCTCCCATGGTTTTCAGCAGGGAGATTGCGCTGGAGTACAACTCCTGTAGCCGGATGTGCAACTACGCATTAGGCGCCATTGGCGAGTTTCCTACCCAGGCCTGGAACATCCTCCTCCTCTTTCCTGCATTTGACTTCACCCTGCTTGGTGGCACCGTTGTCATCAACATTATCTCTCTGTCAAGCATCAGGCAGCACTCAAAACGCAGAAAAACCCTGGCGGAGGCGGAATGCCATAACACTAGCAACCCCACGTTCTCAGACATAAAAGCAGCCAAGACCATCGGGACCCTCACTGTGGCCTTCACAGCATCCTTCACCCCCATCGCCGTCTTTGTCGTAGGGAACGTTTTGGGGAACGAATGGTGCAACTTTTCTTTTTTTGCCTTCTGGATTTTGGCCACAAACAGCTGCTGGAATGTTATTATTTATAGTGTGAGAGACCAAAAGTTCAGACTACGCGCACACAAACTTTTTCTGCCTGGTCACAGACAAAGCAGCACCACAAGCAAAACACAAAAGACTGAAGAACAATGACAAGCTGAGCTTCAACAACAATGTTTATACCACACATTTTGTCCATCTTCTAGTGAATAATGTTCAGAGATGTTCTGTAATTTATCTTCAATTCGTGCTGTTGCCTTTTTCACAACAAAAATGAGCACAGGTTTCTGTGAACTCAAGCTTTGGATGTGAGTATTTTTTTCCTCAGTGCGCATTTTGTCTTGTTCTGTAAAGTATTTGTAGCCTGCCGGAGTTTGTGGAATAGTTGTTACAGAGTTGATAAAAAAAAATTAAATACATTTGTAATTTGTTTTATGGGTGCAGAAATGGAAATTACTATGTGGAAACTGAAAAAAGGAGAGATTTTTTTCTGATGTTTACCCCGCTGAAGAATTTATATTTGTCTTTTTTCAACTAAACATTGAGATTTTAAAAAAGCCTTTACTCCTGAAGATCTTTTTATTGCTGCAACTCAACAACTTTAGTTTCAAACTTGCAGGAGAGTCCTCACTCCCTAGCACATTAGGGAAAGTGAATGTCAGGAGTCAGTGCACGAAGAGGTCTGCATTTAATTCAGGTACATTTTTTATCCTCCTATCAGAGATGAAAAGAGTTGAAAACTGGGAAAAAATAAAAGCGAGTGAAGGTGACAGCCATTTTACAAACAGTGATGTGTTTGGATCAGAGCTGACAATTTAACACAACTTTCATCAAAGACGGCGTGTGGCACAGCTGCATCTCATCTAACCTTGAAGCTGAATTTCAATAGTTCTGTCAAAAGGTGTTTTTGACAAAATGATTATTTGTAAATGTTATTTACCTAAAAAAGGATGTAGTAATTTTTGTTCTTTTTCTTTTTTCATTCAGCAAGCTTTTTTCTCATGTTGCTTGTCTCTCCTTCTGTTTGGAAGGGAAAACATCCTATTATCCTGTTATCTTTTAAATCTGCTTAATCCCTTTTTTGGTCACGTGGTTGCTGGAGCCTATCTCAGCAACTGTCGGGTGAAGGATGGGTTGCCAGACTATTGCAGGACCACACAAACACATCCCTTCATACCGAGGGTCAATTTAGAGTAAAAAATGTAGCTATAATGCAAGGGACAGTCAAATCTTTATCAATATGGAAGAACCAAAATTGAAACAAAAGCCAGGCCAAGCTTAAATCAAAACTAGAAGTGAATAGTAACAAGTCACTTTCAGGTTTTACTGACAATACTTTTTACTTTAACTAGGTATTAAAAAAACAGTACTACTCCTAATGTCAGAGGGCAGATCTCTGTCTCCCCCTCTGGTCACCAGCGGGAACGCTCTCCAGAGTTCTAAATGGATGTCATCTGCCAGCAACCCCAGTGCACAGTTTCTGGATGCCACACACCTGACTTTCCCTTGCGATCAATCACAGCATACTTAAGCACTGCACTGAGCCTCACACAGTGTGAAGTATGGTTTGTGCCACTCTGCCTGGATTACCGAGCGTTGTATCCAGGCTTGATCTTCTGATTTCCTGACCCTGTTTCATCCTTGATTCAGTTTGCCGGCCCCCGACTCTCGCCTGGATCCTGAATATTCTCATTGTTTCTCTGATGCTCCCATGCTCGTTATTGACCCCTGCCTGCCTGACCCTGATATAGCATTGTGGAGTTTTAGCTGAGCTAATAAACCTGTGCAACTGGAACCAGCCGTCTGCCTGTTCTTGTGACAGAATTCATCACCAGACATGGATCCAGCAGCAGAAGTTCCTAGCCCAAAAAACCCGGTGGGGTTTGCTACTTCGTTGGTGGAGCACGGTCACCAGTTCCATCATCTAACTTCTGCGACCAAAGCCATCATGGTCATGCCTGCAAATCAACCCGCCTGTCAGGGACACATCCACCGCAACGCTTCTGGTTGTTCAGTTATCTTCAACAACCGCTGAAGGCGGCGCGCCTAGCCCACTTCCCACACCGGGACCAAGAATAGCACTTCCAGACTAGTTCAACAGCTATGCGTGGGGTTCCTTATGCAGTGTGATCAGTCTTTGCGCCAACAACCTGCCTTGGCTGGAGAGGCACGATTACACTATAAACTGGTCAGAGCACAGACTCATGTTCACCTCCGCTCATCGCCGGCGACACTGCCTTCAGGCCGCAGGAAGGTCTGAAACCTGTACTCCGTTGAGACCGATTGCAGCCACCATGCTCAAAGAGATCAGCGCGACAGGGGAGATGGGAGATGGAAGGGTTGCCAGTTCAATTCAAGGACCTGCGGGAGGCCTTCAATAAGCAGCATACCACACAGCTCCCTCTACATCAGTGCCATCGACCATCCTGCCCAGAGCTTTGCCCACCTGAGGACGGGTGGGCATAGCTGAGGCCATGCAGGCCTTCATCTGAGAGGAGTTGGCAAAGGGCTTCACTCGACCGTCTACATACCCGGCCTCAGCCGGCTTATTCTTCGTCAAGAAGTATGGTGGTCTGAGGCAGTGTATTCACTGTATGAAATATTTTAAAAACATGGTTTAAACAAGTTTCATTGTTGCTTTATGACAGATGGTACAAAAAAATAAAAAAAATGCAACAGTTTTTTCTCAAATCAAAATTTTTAAGTGACATTTTTCAAGAACTACCATGTTTGTTGCAAATCTTGTCAAGAACTGTTGGTGTAGGAGCAATTTAAAACTATAACTTAAAACATTACAGAACCATGACCAAAAAGAGCCACAAATGAGACGTGACCCAGTTAAACTGAAAACCAGACACCTAAATATATCTGATTGACTCATGAGGACAGCTGTCGGTGAAAGTTTTCATTTATCCAGGTGACATCTTGAAGTTGATTCATGGCATCTGGATCTAAAAGAATATTAAGTCCAGATGCCATGATTCCACTTAAAGTTGAAAGATAGCTCTGGATAAATAGCAATTAACGCCTGGTGTGACTGTAACAGGGGGAAAAGCACAAAGCCTGAATATCCTCTACTTTACTACAGCCATGAAGCTCCTCTTTGGTGTTCCCATATGTCCTTTTTCTGATAGCTTCAGGCCCAGCATCCTTTTAGAAACACAATCACTGTCTTCATGTCCGAACATCTCAATTTCGTCTCACTTCATTAGTGCCCTAAACCAAAATAAAAGGAAAAATCATCATAAATCAAGACTGTTCAGAATTGTCTGCTCATGCCACTCAAACTCTTCTTTGGTTTATTAGGCTCAACCCCTCATTCAGCATTCTCCTTTACATCAAAATAGGAGCAATTCCAGTTTGAAAGCAGCTAATTTGATCCAAATTCATTGTTATTAGCTCTAAACAATATACGTTTAGACTCTAAAGAGATATACTGAATGCTTTCTTTAGGTTTGCAAGCTCACACAGTAAGGTCAGTGACAAGATTTGAAGTCTTTATTCTTCAGTAATGGAATTGCCAGGCTTTAATTTAGCCAAGGAACTGGAAGTGCGCAGGGAAAAAAGTCACAGCTTGATTTTTAAATTGCTTCATGTAAATTCAACCATTTAAAGCTCCCATTTCACATCCTGCATGTGAAAATATTTCACCGTATTTTGAAAGTGGGGAGGGAGGATGCATAGTGACGTTGTGGAAATGTTTAGACTAAAATAACTAAGTCAGAGTTGAGTAAAAAAAAAGTAATTAGATTGTAAATACATAATGGTGTTAGATTTGATCAGAAAACATTTGCTGACTTACTAATATAACTGATGGTAACTTTTTTTTTAAGGAGATGAAACTAGAACAGTTGTTGGTATTTGTGCAGATAAATCAAGTTTAAGAACTGGTGTCTTGTTTTTGGAAGTTTCTGCCCTCCAGCACATCTGATTAAAATGACTGCGCCATTATGGGGCTTCTGCAGGGCTCTGAAAAAGTGATAAGCTGAATCGTGTGGATTCAGCAGAGGAGATCGGAGCAGAGGAGCATACAAAATTTGTAGGGCGCAGGAGAATCTGGAAGTGAGAAACACAAAACCAAGTATTTATTAGGAGTCAGGGTCTCACCTGCAGCTGACAGTGCATGGCCACTAATTTCTCATTTTAGCGGACGGACTAAGGGGAATTCTGAGGCTAGAGTCAAGATAAAGACTCAAGTAAATGAGCTTCCTTTAAGAAAAAGCTCTTTCAACATAAAAAAATCTGGATAAGTATGCATGCAGAACATGCACAAATGCAGCAGCCGAAATCAGTGTTTGCTACAAATGTAGCAACTGTATTCCTCTCAGGTTCTTTTAAACGATTAAACATTTTGACAACAGATGAAACGCTCATTACTCGGCTGCATAAATTTAAATGAATTAAAAAGAACAAAATGTGTCCTTACCACTTTGGAAAAAACAAGTTAGTTAGATTATAGAGGATGAAAGCCCAAAGTAACTGTAAAATACTATCATTTTGTGTGGCAAACACCAGTGTGGCTCAACTGGTGTGTGAATGTGTATGAATGTCCCAGTGATGGTTAGAGGGACCATAGGCGCGAACTGTCAGCCACGCCTCTACCATCACCAAGTATACATGAGGAGTGAATAAATAATGGACACATTGTAAGCGCTTTGAGCATCTGGAAAAGCGCATATAAATCTAATATTATTATTATTATTATTATCATTATTACTATTATCACAATTATTATTGCCGTTGACACAGAAGGGTTAAAATCATTTATAGAAAACACGCAGGTCCTTCAGTCAAAGGATAGAGACACAAACTTTCAGAACTCTGAACTATAATTCAGTTTTGAAATCTTCATGCTCAGAGGATCTTTACTATGTGAAACATAATTGATTATTAATAACTTTTTAAAGACAACTGAGAAACTCATCCAACTTCAGAAAAAGAGACGTAATGATTTTTGAGTCTTCAATCAGCCCTGATTTTCTAAGTAAGCCTCATTCTGTTGATGAGCAGGCATTTCCAGCCTTCTTACCACAGTGAAAGTAACAACAATCAGGTGTTTCCATGGACCTAAAGGTTTTCTTTGCTTCAACCTTTTTTTTTTAATTAATATTTTGTCAAACACATGTTTAGTTAGTCTTGTAATAATTTTAGGTTGATCTGAACCTGGATGATTTTGCTCTCATTACAACACAAGAAATCAAGAAATGTTAGAAAACAAAACACAGTAAGAAACTGGATAAGGTATGGGACATCGCTGATTGGAGGATGACATTTGATTTTTGAATTTTTTCAAATGCGTCTTCAATGTCCACACACTATGTTTTTATTTTTCTAATTATAGTGATAGTTATATGGTGAAAAACATGAAAGTACAATAAA